>BMAU01007208.1:0-48252 GCA_019973935.1 Trichonephila clavipes | reverse complement strand
TAAATGAGAATTTAGGAGAGATTGTGTATGTAGAATGCATTATTGTTTGTGTTGGTGAGACCTGATTGTGTAGAATTTAAAATAAGAAACTAACCACGGAGAGCATTTTGAAGGATTACTTGGCCTAGACTTATTTTTATGAGCAAACATATAAAAAACATACCAAACATATAAAGCATAGCGAAAAACTTTTTACACAATCTTTTTAGCTGTAACATACATATTATCATAATGAACATCCTTTTTTCCCGGAAGTGATCGCGCGGGACACACAGATTACGAAATCGTTAATTCTGGCAAAACTGTTTATTTGTTACCAAAGAAAAATTGAAAAGTCCTTGAAAGTAGCTAAGTAAACTTTCTCTTAGTTAAATTATTGACTGGAATCACGATTTGTATCGCGTACATTAAAATAATAATAAAAAAATGATTGGGGTGATTCAATAACCCCGCTCGACAGTATCGAGTGCGCGCCTGCTCCCGGGTTGAAACATGTTGAATTCTTTTCGCTTTAAATATTAAAAATAATACAATTATTCTTCATCGGAATTTTATATTATTGTTCATTATTTAACATCAATTCTAAATGCTAATTCTGTGAGGCTTATAATTACAATTCGCTTAAAACTAATTATAATTTGAGCAAACATTTTTAAAAAAATCATTTTAAATTTTTGTAAACATTGTCGAGCACTTAGCTTTGCTCTCCTTACAACTCAGCCATTATATGAATAATGTTCTATTTTCTTATAAATGAACTCGTGCAAAGAGCGGGTGCTTCAGCCGGTATACTTTTAATGTATCAGTGCTGCACAAAGTATTTTATAAATAATTAATTAATATTAAATGAAGAACAAGTTTAATAGTTATTAACGACTTCCATGGGCTTGTTTTGCTTATAAGTAATGCTTATAATTAGATATTGACCCTCTGAGTTCTTTTTCTAGAATTAGCAGATATCTATATTTTGTCTTCTCAGCAGCCACCGCATTTTGCAATATGTACAATTTAAAAATTAGAGAAAGGAAAAATAACATAATTATCCTATTATTTTATTTATTTGCTTAAAAGTAGTATACAAAATTTAATACTTATGTTACTAATTTGTATGGTTTATAATTAAGATCGCCTATTGTAGCTTTAGCGTCAAAGTGCATTATTATTGCATTCAGTACATTATTGGTGTATAAGGGGGGCGCGATAGAAATTGTGATCGAAAAGGGAGGCGCCAGTATTGAAAGTTTGAGAAGCACTGAGTTATATAGATTGAATTTTCTTTTAAATTATTATACAAAAATTAAAAAGTCCTTAAAAGTCGGTATATATACTTTTTTTAATTGAATTCTGTCTGGAATTACAATTTGTATCATTTGCATTAAAATAAATATAAAAAAAGGATTGGGGTGATTCCGTCACCCCATGCGACCACTAACTTTAGTATCGAGTGCTTGACTTTTTCCGGGTTAATAATTAATGTGTGATCGATGTACATCCAAACAAATTCAGTTTTCCAACCAAGGAATGGATAGCTATAGCATGTATTTTGAAAATAACCAACATTTTCTTCAGTATATATTGGAAATATTTTTAACCAGTAACAGTAGAAGAACTTGATTTAGAGTTTGTTGTCTTCTATATTAATTTCACTAACCGTCAGTCCAGAAACCTGAAGTACACTCGAACCTGAGAGAGAGAAGTATCATAAATTACACACAGATACAAAATTAAAGTTTTGGAAAAGTACAAAAGTTGTTTTCAGTGATTTTTGTACTATTTAATTTGCTGATTTCGAAAATGACTTCCTTTTTTCCCCATCACGTCAGGATTTTTGTAAAATCGGTATCAATATTTTTGCTAAAACCCTACTTGAAAAGGAATTCTT
Source organism: Trichonephila clavipes (assembly GCA_019973935.1). Taxonomy (NCBI): domain Eukaryota; kingdom Metazoa; phylum Arthropoda; class Arachnida; order Araneae; family Nephilidae; genus Trichonephila; species Trichonephila clavipes. Next base: position 46,370 of record BMAU01007208.1, on the reverse strand, counting down.
TCGAACAATTTAGCCTGGGCAATTTGGCAGCAGTGGTTTTTACTCAGTTTAACCGATGTAAATATAGTTTTTAGTGATACAAATTAATTTCTCAGCAATTAGATGAAAACCATTTCTTGTAGACCTCACAGGTTGTCTCTGATCCGGAGAAAAACAAGAAATTTCTTTAAGATTTATTCATTTTACAACCAATTCAGGTGTAATTTCTAAAAGACTATTTTAATTTGTTTTTATTAAGGAATTTACATAAAATTGACGATTGACCAAGATGCACAAAAATTATGCTTGTGTACATACAAATTTGAAGTATATTTTAAAAATGCGCAAGAAAGCAAAACAAAGTTCCTCCTTGGGTACGTTTTCTTTTTCCTTTGAAACTTCTTTTTTGATGTTCTTTTATATTTAGTCTCAGGCCTATCTCGTTTAAGATCCAACAATAATTGGCTAGCATGATCTTGTTTATTTTTCTTTGATATTTGCACTCCCTACCTTGATGGAACTTTTGCCCCTGTTTGCGCGTCACTGACTAATCCAAAATTTTGGAGGGGAAATCCTCATGTGAGTGAAGGAAATGTATTTTCACGCACATGGAGCAACCTAACTCTTGAAATCTCTCCAGCTTATTCATTGCAGTTCTTTTACAGTCAGGACCCTTGCAGTTTCCAAGTAACCTCCTGACGAAATTCATGCTTTATTTTCCTTTGCTGTCAAATAAGTTCAAACTCGTTTTTCTTCATAAATTTAATAGTATCAGGACCAATAAATATTTCCTCTGTCAACTTCACTTCGGATATACCTGGAAATATTTGCAACTCATTTGGACGCAAAGGCATTGAAATATTAGGTCCATCAGGAACGAGGCGTGTTGCCGATGGAATATTATCAGGATATATCATTTTTATTTTTGCAGTTTTACCTATCGATAAGATAGGAACAAAAGTAACAATCATCAGAATGGTTTTTCGGCTTTCTCTACGCCATAGAAACTCCAAATCATACATCAGTCTTCTTTCCTTTGAGCCAAAAACTGAGGCACTTTAAGTAGACTTTATGATGAGCGTATGATTTGTCTCATTCTTTAAGTTTTATGCCAAAATACGCAAGATAAAGCTGTTTTACATGGTCTATAAGGTTTCTCATGCACGCGATTTTAATTAAACTATGTGATGACCCCCCCTGGGTCACACCTTAAACACCAAGACTAATTTGAGGTGAAGAACCACTAAAAGCCATTTTGAATAATAATAATATTTATTTATCATTATAATTTTCTCAAAAAAATCTCTGATAACATATAATAAGATAATGTTACGTCACTTAAAGGGATTTGCCTTTATATTAAATTACTAAGAATGCAATTAATTAATAATTAAGCTCAAGATCAAGTAAGATTTATCGAAATAGGAGATCCTAAAAATACACGTATTCGAATTCTTAACTTTCATTAACTTTAACTAAGTCGCTTAAACTGAAATATTACGTGAATTATATTTACCGCTGGCTTATATCGGCTTACTGGTACGTCTCGCAGCACGACGTCTTCACGAATCTAATCTCCTTGAATCTTCCAGTAATTCGTTTAAAGTTACTGGCTCAATAGCCTATCATCATCTCTCTTGCTATCTCGCAACGCTCGACTTAAATACCCTATCTAATTTAAATATCCCGTACATCTTTTTGGAGTTTATTGGAAATAAACGCGAATTTATATTCCCCAAAAAGACGCCTGAGAAGATTAGTGGAAAGGTTCCGTACAGATTCGTCACAACTACATTCACCGTACATTTAACAAAAATCATCTGGCAAATTTTCGCAACGTCTTGAACTCAAAGCCATGTTTCACGAAACGCAGAGAAAAATACACTACTTTTAAAAGTGTTTCTGAGATGCAGCTCCCATTTACGCATCGCATGCAGCACAAGAAATTACACATGAAAGAAAATTGAAACCAAATTCGCGCGCGCGAAATTTCAGCATCTTACGTTCAGAATCAATCCAGACGAGTGACCGTTCCTGCGTTATCAAGGCAAGATAATGATCTAAGTTAATGATTCACTCTACGATATAGGTAGAGAAATATTGTGACAGAAAAAAATGAATTCAAAGTAAAGATGTCACAGAGTAGTATTCTGTACGTTTCACCAAAGTTGAATGTAGGTCAGACAAGGAAGGAAGAAATTCATCGCTGTAAAAAATTTTTGATGAATGTACATAAAAATCCAAATAAAATTAAATTTTTCATAAACACGTGACGTGATGGAAAATTTTCATTATTTTATTTCTGAAGTTTGCACCAAAAAATACATAAGTTCAGCTATCACTGCTTTTGTATTTTTTTCCACTGTAATCCTGTGTTATTGGTTAAATAAAAAAAAACTGTAATATTTTTTTTTCCCAAACTCAAGATTTTTTAACAAAATTTGGTACCTTAAATATTTCTTTAATATATTTTTTGCATTTTTATGACTTTGACCTAATGCAAACGAATTGACAAGAATTATCTGCGTCAATACCATAATTTTAAACTGCGATCGTACAAACAAAATAAAAAAGCACTTTTTTTACTAACTCATTCGTTTCTTATTTTGAATAGATTTATGTGCTGTTATATTACATTTTCCTTCCTATTAATAACTAAGCGATACCGTAACTTTTTAAAGATAATTTTAAAGTTTCTCTTCATACCTCGCCCAATCTTTTTTTAAAGTCCTTGTTAATGAAGAAATATCTAATCTTCCAAACCAGTATGACAGGTGACTGGTTTTTTGAATGAGTTTCTTGAGCTCTTTTCATTTTAAAAATGTTAATTCTCCGCTTCTTACTTTTTTGCAGTGAAGATAACTTAGTTCTTATGTTTCTTTGCCTTAGCTGGTTTTTTTTTCCTTGTGAGAGTGAATTTTTTTTTTGTTTTTGTCTTTGTTCTCACAACAAAAAAAGTTCATAGTAGCCGTAATGACATCTTTCTTCTTTCAAAATCTTATTTTTCGTTGTTCTTTTTTATTCGCTCTCCCTTACAAGATCTTGTTTTTGTCTTTTAAATCAATAACTCTTTAAATGTTTCCAAACGAATATACTCGGTTTTCCTTCATTCGTATGCTTATTCTTTCCAATGCTTTCCTTTTCAGTATTACATAAGTGAATAATACTCATAGAAATAACATCAAATGGAATTTACAGCATGAATGTTTTCCATTTTGCAATAACTAAATACAAGGTGATCATAACTACCGCTCCACTTTCTAAATGCTATAAAAAAGATCCACTACTCGTAGTGACATCAAATTTTAGCTGAATATATTTAAAGAATGACGAAATGTGGTATGACCTAAGAAAAAATGGTTACGTGCTTATGATCACACAATGAAAGGGAAAACTGTTGATTTATTCTGAGCTAGACTATGTAATTACTTGGATGTACTACGCTGTCCTTTACGATGTCTTCAAAAGGAGGAGTTAATTAGTTATTCTTTTTCGTACTCAGTCATCGCGGAATGTTTATTTTATCCCTATTTGGAAAGGTCAATTATTAAATAATTATACATTCTATTTATTTATGATTATATACGATTTATATAAATGTCAATTAGTCTAATTATTTAAAAAATATTTATACTTATGTAGATTACATTTATATCATATACTAGCTGGATGGCCCGGCGTTGCACGGGCTTCTTCAAGTGTACAGCTGTATGCCTTGGAAGATTCTTCTTCCCTTTCAGTGTCAGCACTTCCTAGTGTGTGTGTGATTTCTTATTTAATGTGTAATTAAAAAACTCTTTTTCGAAGTTTCTTCCACATCTTTTTCCTGTCGGGTGGGTCTGTTTTCTTGCTACTTAGCTCAGTGTTGCAAGGGCTTTTTCCTAGGGTACAATTTTATCCCTATAGAATTTTTCTCTTTCTTTCTGGACACCAGTACTAATCTGTGTGTGTGTAACCGAGCGATGTGAGTGATATCTATATTTGTCATTTAAATTCCCTTTTTAGAAATTTATTTCACTTCTCTTTGTGAGACAGGTTTCTTTTCCCTCCATTTAGTCCAGCGTTGTACGGGCTTTTTTCAAGAATAAAACCCCTTTCTTACCGAGAAGAATAAGATCTTTTATTTTCGAATTTCTATTTTCGATTAAAAATTTACAAAGCTAATCCAGTTTTGTTCTCAAGAAAACAGACAATGCACAATTTATTATTAATAAATAATTTAGTAATAAATAATAAAACGCAATATAACTTTAATTCTTAAAAAACAAATTATTAATTTATACCAATTTTCGTTAAGTAATGAATCAAAAAATGTCTACGTTAGCTATGAAGTGACTGTTTTTATCTGGATGTTTGATTTTTCGATTAAATATATGTAACTGTGAAAAAAGAAGTATGTGGGGAAGGCCTACAAATTTGTTTAGATTTCTTTTATAAAAAAGATTTAAAAGGAAATAATACTATTTAATAAAAACAGAACAGCATTTTCCTATATTTTAAGATTTTTCAGTAAGTTATTTCCCTAAAATAAAACTATCAGTTGTGATGTATTATTAAAAAGATCACATTAATTATTTTATACATGAAACAATGAATACTTTATTATAATTCAAGCTAATGAATTGGATTTGAAAAATTACTGGAGAATTCATTATTTACACTCATTATAAAAGAAAACGCATTCAAAAAGAAAACTTTTATCTGACAGAAAAATCTTTTATCTGCTTACGTACTCTAAATAAGTTGTTTTTCGCACATGCGCTATAAGTACTCAAACTCGTGTGTTCTGAGGTAGCTTTCCCATAATTCATTAATGCTGGAATTTGGCGATTTTTCCAATTTTATTTCGCTGTTTTTTTACTGCTTCCCAAGACGGAAAAAATACATCTTCTTTAAAAATATTTTATGGATATAAATAAAACAGATTTTTTTTAATTACAAAATTCCAAACTTTTTTGAAGTTTCACAATATTTTGTTTCAAATTAAATTGGCAAGAACTAAAAAAATGATGTACCAATCTGCTTGCAAAATAGTTTTATGTTTTTTTAGAAATTTAAATTAGAAAAATTAAAAACATATAGAGAAATTGAGATTTTTTTTAGTAATGTACTTCAAGTTATTCACATGTTAAAAGCATTTAATTTTTAAGCAAAGTTAATTAATACAAGCCATACAGCAACGTCATAAAATTCCATTTTGGCTGAAAACTGATTTTCGACGCAAACTTTTGTCCTTGTAGTAACAATAAGTATTACAACAATGCAGACAAATCAAAGTTGACGAAAAAACTGGTTTTAATTCATATCGTTTTAACTAATTGCTATATCGAACCGAATTGTGAATCTAACCCATTCTCGAACCCACTGGAACAGACACAAAAAATTTCATCAAAATCACTCCAGCCATTTAGGAGGAGTTTAGTCACATACACACCCACATAAGATAGCGCCCATATAAAGATAGCGGTCCCGACAGACGTTGTCCTGTACACACGTCTTAAACCCGAAAATTACAAACTTTTTGGAATAAGTTGTAACAATCTGAACCATTTTGATGAAATTTTTCTATAAAGAAAGTTATTACAATATCTGACATCACATGTACAGTTATCACAATTCGACCTATCGATTGCGTGTAAGAATGTGTTTAATATGAACTAAGTTGAATATAGAAGCTATTCTGTATAGAAACTTAAACTTGTTTTGATTAAAGAGTAAAAATAATAAAACTCGAGCTATTTTTATAACAGGTATATTTTTAATGCACAGAAAATACATTTATCGTAACGCCATGAATGTACAATGTTTTTGGTTAATCCTTGATATGTATAAACAAACAAATGCGATGGTTTGCTAAACCTCGGGCATGCAACACATAATTTAAAACAATTTTATACGCGTATTCTGATTTTAAAAACACTTAATATTTTAAAAAATATATTCGTTTGTACGCTTTTACAAAACTACAATTCCGAACGTAGCCGGATATCTTAAGTAAATACAAATACTATTCATAAATAATATGATTGTATATTAATTGTTATTTCAATTGAATTGTATTTATATTTTGTCATTATCTTGTACAGACCGTAAGATATTTGAATAATAAAAAACCATATAAACATGCATATAATTATTGCTTTGAGCGGGAGGGTATCGGCTAGTTTATATATAAAGAAATGTATGTGTGTGTGTGTGCAACACATTTCACTATAAAGGCGTTCACTGACAGTCAACAATTTTTGCAATAAATCTAAAATGATGAAACTCAGTGATTGATAAAAAAAGGAAATCAATGATTGAATAAAAAAGAAAAGCAATGAAAGGCAATTCTTAATGTATTCCAGTGCTAATGAACAATTTCAAAAAGTTTTTAATGTGACTGTACAGTAATAAAATTTTATTTTTATACATGTGATATTACTCCGTTGAATACTTTTAAAAAGTTGTTTCCGTTAAAAATAACTTTACTTCTCGGTCTTTCAATGTTTGCGACCAAGCATTCAATCATGATTTTCATCACCGAAGCCCATTCGGTATAGTGGAAAGTGACCCCGACTGCGGTGCCGTACGGTCTGAGTTCGAATCCCGGACAAGGGATGGATGTTTGTGTTGTAATCCTTCATGAGTTTAAATTGCTTCTTTCATTTGTGATGTATGTTTCCTGCATACTTCTCTAAGTCCACATGTGATACTTTGTGGGGCACATGGATTTATAAATATTCTCAATAAAAGAAAAAAACCATCCTCCTCCATACCTTTATACAATAACAATGCATTGAGTTAAATTATACTATACTTTGACGCTAAAGCTACTAAACGACATTAACCTCGAATGTGCCACCGGCGTTTATAGATGTCTCACTCAGCCAAAGCGTTAACTGTGTCTCAAACGTATATATCCGACTTTCCGTACCATCTTTTCTATGCCATGCTGTTTATAAAATTATTTCGAAGACTTCGGAATAATTGGGGAGCGAATAGCGCAATTTTTAATCGGCAATTAAGGGATTAATTATAAACGTACAAACTTTCAAGATATTGTTTATTCTCGTACGTTGTTGATGTTGTTTCTAATGCCACCTGCCTGACATAGTCAGATCGAGGCCCACGAAATTCATTGTGGCATGGGGCTAGAGGTACGCCTTGTGCCCTATACAGGTGACAGAACGATTTAGCTCACCGAAATTCCCCAAAGGGACAATAGATGTTGACACCTTCTATCTCCACAATTTCTGCAGGGAAACTGAAGGGGAGGGAAATATTCTCCATTCCCTGCGCTCATGACTAAGCCCACAAGATTACGGACCCACTGATTTAACAAGCACGTACTCCGTGTGTACTCGGAGGGTATTTGGTGGCATCGGGCATCGAACCCAAGCCCTCCGGTCTGGAGTCCGATGTTCTAACCACAAGGCTACCCACGTACGTAAAGATATGCACTGGTGTGCAAATATTAAGGACGAGACGGTTTTTTCAATATAACTTTGTACAAAAGCTTTGCAAATCAACACATTTAATACCGTAAGATCGCCAATACGTAAGGACATGTGTAATGTAAGCAACACTTACTAAAAGAGAAATCAGAGGGATAAAAAGAAGCTTGATATTGAAAAAGTAGCATGGAGCGCAATGCGACTGAAGGCCGAAACATCCCTGTGATGGGTGTCCAGCAAGAAACATCCGGTCTTTAGTAGGGGATATGATCTCCCCTGACTGCTATGAAGGTTTCACAGCGTCTGTCCATGCTGAGAATGAGGGTGTCAATGAGTTGTTGAGGCATTGCTGCCCATTCGTCTTGCAGTGCCAATCGAAGCTCCCGAATCGTTACTGGTGGTAAGGTACGAGCTGCCAAGCGTCTGCCTAGAAATCCCCATACATGCTCGATGGGATTGAGATCCGGAGATCGTGCCGGCCAATCCATACGTTCAATATCCTCACTCTCTAAGAGCTGTTCGGCAGCTACTGTGCGATGACATGGTGCATTGTCTTCCATGAAAAGGAACTGCAGACCCATAGCGCCTCTAAAAAGACGCACATATGGAAGAAGAATCTCGTTTCAATAACGGGTCCCGTAGATTGAACCCGCGTCGAAGATGTGAAGGTCTGTACGACTACCAAGCATGATACCTCCCCAAACGAGAACACCGCGACCTCCATACCTGTCCCTTTCAATGATGTTCGAGGGATGATTGCCGCTTCCCCGCTCTCTCCAGATGAGTATGCGATGAGAATCGCTACTCAAACTGAATCTGCTCTCATCTGTAAAGAGTACTCATCCCCATTCATTGTCTCTCCAATTTGGGTGTTCCCGGCACCACAGAGAAAGCCGTCTCCGATGGGCAGGCGTTAAAGGTACACACCGTACAGGGGCTCCTGCAAACCGACCACCACCGTGCAGTCTTCTAGCCACGGTAAAACGCGATATCGGTCGTCCAGTCGCCTGTGTCGTGTGTCTAGCGATTTCTCCCGCTGTTTGCCGCCTGTTTCTTCTGGCCTGTAAGACAATGTACCTGTCATCTGCGGGTGTGGTTCTTCGTGGATGACCACTACTGAACCCCGGATAGCAGTTCCTGTAGTTTGAAATTGTCTCCAAAGTCGTGAAACGATGCTGTGAGCAATTCCGAACTCTGCAGCCACACTTGTCACACTGCGGCCTTCCTCCAACTTCCCAATGAATCGACCTGGGGTAAAAGCATCCAGATGTCGTCTAAGAGATTGATTATTCGCCAATTCTCGCTGAGGCAGCAACTCGGTGCGATTTTAACTGCTATACGGCGTGCAATCTATTTGCCAGAAATACTGATTTTACACCGACAACATGCTTTATACTACTCAGACACTCCCCCATTACATCTACCTGCATATCTGCGCATGTGCTACCGTACATCATCTTACTTAATCTCCTGATTGGTCTTTCTGTCCGCTCTGCCTCTTCGTTCAGCTGATATGCTAATGTTTCGACTTCGTCCTTAATTTTTGCACACCAGTGTATATGAAACTTCCATGGGTTCACACACTGCTAATTATTTAACTTGTTCTTAACTTTGTATTTTAAATTAATTATACAATACACACACATTATGCAGTACTGATACATTTATAAGCGCTTTATATCAATGTAAATACGTATTTCTTTTTTATTATGAAATAATGTATTTCCTTTATCTTACTTTTAGTGAATCAATAATTTCTTTAAATGATCTTTAGTTTTCGGCTCTTCAATAGGCTCACACCCGCCTCGTAGAGTTATCTTGACCTCCTAAGGGGGCGTACCTCACAGTGTGATAAACACTGACGTAGCCCATTAATAGTATTTTAAAACTGCTGTATAATGTGTTGGGAGGATCTTTAAAGTATGAAATATGACATGTGTTTTTAAATGCTTGTACTTTTGTAGGAACTGCCTCTAAATTCAAAACACCTCATCAACCATATTTTTTCTTGTCTAACTTTATTCAGGGTGAAATTGACAAACGTTTTCGATTGTAAAAAATTATCTTGGCAACATAAAAGAATCTTACCGACTGAAGTGGAATCGATTGACGTAACGATTGATCATTACGGTTCAATATCAGAACGGATATTTCGATTAATCGATACGAATCAAATATACGTCCTTGTTTCAGGTTCCTAGAAGTTAAAATGGAAATTTGGGGCAGAAGTGCTCCAAGTTTTGAAATGAGTAATGGGTTGACTTGGAACGATTTGATTTATAGTGATTGTTTCTTTGAGACAAATGATAGTCAACTTTTCAAAGAGGGATAAATTTCCCGACGAAAATAGGTTACAGTTAGCAGAGTTCCTCAACTACAGGCCATAATTCTTCACGTCTATTAATAAATGGAAATGTAGTCTTTTCAATTCTTGGGAATTGATTGTATCTCCTATCTTTTTGAAAGAATATCTTTCAGATATTAATTTATTAGCAAATTCCGAAAGGTGTACATTTTCCACCAACTAATATATTATCAGAAACTAAACCAAGGAATATTAAAATGCACCTAACGTCAAATATTAACAAGAATTGACGCAAAATTCCTACATTATTAGTTCACTTTCTCTCTATATATTTGTGTAATTATATATTTAAAGCTAAATATATATATATAAAATATTCCGGAATACCTAAAATTAATAGAGACGAATTTTAACTCGAACAAAGTTGAATTTTTAGATTTAGATTTAAATATTATTGAAAACAAATTATATAGCAATATATATGATAAAAGGTAAGCATTTAACTTCAATGTCATAAAGATACCGAACTTCAATAGTTGTGTACATATATCAATATTTAGAAATATAATTTAAAATTTTTTGATGAGAAATAATAATTTAACTACACACAATATTGATAATTTCAAGAATATCCAGAAATTTATATTATGTTGCATACAGAATGATTATCCCATCAACTTCTTGAGAAAATATGTAGATCAGAAATATTTCTTAAAAATATTTTTAAACTCATAAAGGCACAAATCCACCACACAACATTAGGTCCACAAAGTCAGCTTGTTAGTGGTCCAGCTGTGAAGCATATGTGCATTCCACACACAGGATACATTTTGATACACACATAGACCAATACTTACATGAATACACTTTCAAATTATTTATGACCAATTAAACATTTATGTACAATCAAACATTTATGACCAATCAAATGATTATGACCAATCAAGCAAGTTTTTTTGCATGCGGTTGGGTTTGCATCTAATGCCAAGTGGTTAAACTTAGTGTCAGATTATGAATCGTTTGGATTGACATGGCATTAATAGGTGTTATGAGCAAAATATGAGTGTGGTAATTTATATATTAAATATGAGAAGTCGTTTCATAGATATGGATTGAATTCTTGATAGGATGCTCTTTGGTGAGTTTTTAATGATTTACGCTATTCATTTGTGAATATACTGAGTTTTTAATTTAAACTTTCGGATTTTTTAATTTGAACTTTCGGATTTTTTAGTTTGAACTTTCGTATTTTTTATTTTGGCTTTTCGGCTTTTTTAGTTTGAACTTTCGGATTTTTTAGCTTGAACTTACGGATTTTTTAGTTTGAAATTTTGGATTTTTTTGTTTGAACTTTTTGATTTTAGATACTTTTTAATTTTAACTTTCGGATCTGAAATATTCTTTACACATATATACAACTATTTTTTCTACCTATACAACTATTTTAAAGATGGGTACATCATCTTTGGTGTTCGATGGTTCACTTATATTATGCACTAAATTATTTTTGAATTTTAATGTCTTAATGTTATAATATCTTTCAGAATGCGATGGCGAATAGTTTAATTTTTCAAGCATAATGGTTTATTTTTAACTTTTTAATTTTTTAATTTTAAATTTTTGAAATTTGGATATTTTTCGATTAACTTACCTATTTGCAATAGGGGGAAGGTTGGCACCATCAAACAACATCATTAAACCCCACTTACCGGTCCTAAGTCCGAGGTAGCACTTGGATATTTTATAAATTATTATTTTATTTTATAATTTTTAATAATTTTGTTTGAAAACGATGGAATTTTATCTTTTATATTCGCCATTGATATTTTGAAATAGGATTTAGTATTATAAGATTTGTATATTTCAATTGATTATTGTGATTGATTGTTGATGATTGATTTTATATATTTAAATATATATATATATATATATATATATATATATATATATATATATATATCTTGTTTAAATTTTCAATCTTTAATAAAACACTTTTTATTCATCCACTAAAGTTTATAACTACATTTTTTGAACTTGTAGTGGATGACACAACTTTTTCAAATATTAATACATTAATTAAACTTTATTTTTTTTTAAATTTTAAATTTATTTTGCCTTTTTTATGACGAAGTTAGAGCTACCACCAACAGATGGTGCCAGTAAGTTGCTTAACGAATTTTTCTTGGCTTCAAATAGAATTTTTTAAACTTGTAGCGGATGACACTAGATGTTAAGAAAGTTTTTTCGAATGTTAATTTATTAAACAAATTTAATTAACTAAAATAAAATCTTTCTTTGTTGACCTAAGTAGGAATTTACTTTATATTGCTTGTTTTTATTTATTGCAAACACAATTTATATTAAAAATTTAAAACATATAAATTAAATTTCTTTAGTATGAAAATAATACTAGCCTTTGCATAGTCACTTCGCTGAATATTTCACGTTTTTTACCTCAACACAATAATTTTAAGTTTCTGATATCTAAATCCAAGCATTACAATTTTGCTTGCTTTCATATAAACATTCTTATACAATTGCCTCTTGATTTAAAAAGGACACGAATTGAATTTCTATAGTGAAAACATATTTATTTTTAGACCTCCGTAACACCCTCTCCGTTAAACGCATCCTTAGCAGACATCTGCTCATCCAAAAGAAACATTTCACCCAAATGTTAAGTTCTATAAGTCTAACATTTAAAGAATAGAAATTATATTGTGGTGTAGATTAAACTACTGTGGAATTGAATACTCAATTAAAATGATAACAACTCTCACTAGTCACTCAACTCTAGATTTTATTCCACGAACTGAATATTTCCTTAGCTTGTCTATAGCCAAAGAAAGATACTGAACTTTCCATAACTATATTTACAGCTAATTTTTATAAATAAAATTAAAGTTAATAATAATAAAAGCTCGAGAGGAGAAAGAAATAACTATAATTAATAAAAATAAGTACGAGATACAAAAATTAAAATTAATATAAAGGAAACAGGAGTTATTTTCTGCAAGTGGTCCGTAGTCGGGCTCGTGAATCCGAACAGTTCATCATGTCCATGGCAAACGAAGAGAACTATTTTTGCTACATGTCTATATTGCATTGTCTATTACGCCTTTTAGTAGTCGATTCCCTTCAAAAGCGTTCCTAGTGGATCTCTACTCAAAAAAAGTAGCTAGTCTACCAAATATCAAGCATATAAATCTAATACTTCAGAAACAAAATCTTTGTCTATACCATCCGGATAACCCCTTTAGGAGTCTATTTTCACAAAATCCGCTCTTAGAGTATCTCTAATCAATAAAATAAATAAGCCTGTTAAATTCCAAGTACTTATATTCATAATTCAGGAGATCTCGTGATGAGTGATATAATCGCTTTTCTCCTGCGTATAGAAATAATTATTGAAATTTCGCCCTAAAAACTAAACTTTCACCACACGTGGTGTACTATCTACAGGAATCTTAGCATCTTTACACTGTAATCCTTGTATGCGCTTAAAACAAATTGAACAATATTTCAAATGAAAAACTTCACTTTTATTAACAATTCAAAATTTCAAAAATAACACTAGTAAAACATAGCTTATATCACTCTATTAGCTATTATAGTTAGCTTTTACAGCATATTAAGAGTAAGAATAACTATACAACTGTTTATATTAGTTTGCTTAGACTTGAAATTAAACAAAAACTATAAATTTAAAAAAGTACAATGTGTAGTTTTTCTGGATCATTGCTTCAATTCAATTTTGATCAATGCGTAGTTTTATCAAGCATTTGTTTTTCATTTGTTAAAATCTATTTTAATCTTGCACAAGTTTATGTATTAGAATAACATAAGATATATGAGAAAATACATTAATATATTCCCACAAAACAAAATACTGAAATAAGTAATAAGAATACGGGACACGAATACATTATGATTGGTAACAATTGTTTTAACCCCTAAACGGGTGAATTGATTGCCAAATTGTTTTAAAAAAAGCGAACATTTTTTGTTACGTATAACTAAGCATAATACATAACTAAATGCTATGTTGCAGGACATTATTTTAATTTTTTTAGTACTTTTTTTATTTTACTTCTCATACATTTTTTTTATTTTATAATTATGTAAAACACAGCACTCCCTAAAATGTTTGCTTTTTATAAGTACGCTATGCATGCTGTGAAGAATATTTCATATATCTTAAAATAGTTTCTCTGATACTTACAAAAATAATTTCATGTTCGTACCTCTTTTTCAAACGGATGAAAATTTTGAGTTTACTTACATATATATATATATATATATATATACAGGGTGTTTCAGCTAAGATGTTACAAACTTCTAGGAGAGGTAGGGGACAATAAGACGACTCGAAGTATATAGGCAATGCTGGGTCGGAAATGCTTTCCTAAGGCTCCACGCGCCGACAAAATTTAGGCTGCAAAACTTCAACTGGTCTTAAAAACGGAAAAAATTGTCGAAACGCTTTGGGTTTTGGTCAAAATTATTGTTATTATTTATTATTTCATAAAAAAATTCTGAGCAATATTGCTGCTACAACATCGCTAGAGGGCGCTTTAGACTTTGGAACGCTAGGAAAAAAAATTTTCAATATTTTTTTTAAGTTTTTTGATGGCTTTCATAAGTTGAAACTTTAACTTGAATTTTGATACCAGATTTGGTATCCTCCGGCGAAAATTGATGTAAAAAATCGAACATTGTTCAGGGCACTTAAAGCACAAACGGTGCTAAAAAACGAGCAAAACGTTGAATTTCGGTGCGGTTTGCGTGAAAAGCATTCCCTTGCTGACTAATTTGTTCAAAACAAATTTTGACATTGTTGCCAAATTTAAAACCAGAGGTGCTTCAGACAAGTAAAAAGGCATTTCCGACTGACCTTTCCTATGTGATTCCGAGTCTCATCTAGGTGTACTCTTCCACCAACGAGGTGGAGTACACCTAGACGACTCGGAATAACATAGAAAAGGTGGTACGGAAATGCCTTCCTGAAGCAGTAAGACCATCGAAAGCCTGATACGTAGCCCAGGAATTGCAAGTGTCGTGGCAGTGAATAAAGCGAGCAGGGTTCTCGGCGAAAATTTTAGCGAGAGAGTGTTAAAGGCAGAATATGCAAATTTCACCGTCGAGAGTTGAATTAGCCGCCAGAGGAACAGAACGATAAGAAGGAGTCCGCTGGAAGGAAGCTTTATTTCCATCGCACACAGACTGGCTGTACGATGGCAGAGTACACGAACGCAGAGAAAGCAGATATGATTCTGGCGTACGGGGCCACAGATTGCAATGGTCGAACCGCTCAGAGGTTGTACGCCGAAAGGCATACTGTCAGGCGGACTCCTGCTCATACCATGTTTGCTCGCCTACACCAGCAATTATGTGAGACCGGTTCATTCCAGAAGGCAGCACGTAATCGAGATCGGACGGCACGTACCGAATTGAACAAGGAAATTGTACTAGATATGGTAGAGACCACTCCCAGTTTAAATACACGAGGTATCGCTAATGAAATCGGGATTTCATACAGTAGCGTTTGGAGGATTCTCGATGATAGTGCCCTGCATCCATTTCACTACCAGCGCGTCCAGTCACCAAAAGAATGTGACTTTGCACCTCGTCATGACTTTTCACAGTGGTACTTGCAGCAACGAATTGCAAATCCCTTTTTTGCAGCCTCCGTGTTGTTCACAGATGAGGCGTCTTTTTCGAGAGAGGGTATTTTCAACACGCATAACAGCCACTCGTGGGCAGCAGCGAACCCACATGTAACACGTACTCGGGCTGCACAGGATCGTTTCCTGGTTAACGTATGGGCTGGCATTCTAGGGGATTATCTAATAGGACCCTACATTCTGCCTGATCGCCTGACTGGTCCACGCTACCTGATATTCTTGGAACAAGTTTTGCCAGAGTTATTGGACAGCGCACACGTTACCGCTGCGACTCGTACTTCCATGTGGTTCCAGCAAGATGGAGCCCCCGCACATTTCAGTATTTCTGTTCGGAATCACTTGGATGCAACATGTGGTGAACGATGGATTGGCCGTGGAGGTCCAGTGCATTGGCTTCCCCGATCGCCAGACCTTTCCCGTCTGGATTATTTCTTCTGGGGGCAAATGAAATCCTTGGTGTACGAAACACCCGTAAACAGCACCGAGGAACTTGTAGCACGCATCAGTGCCGCAGCCGGGGAAATACGAAACACTCCAGAAATGTTATCGAATGTTCGGCGCTCCATGAAGCGAAGATGTGAAGCCTGCATCACATGCGGCGGGCGTCAGTTCGAACACCTCCTTTGACAGCAGTTTTTCCTTCTTTTCTTTACTTTTTCTTTTATGATTATGCATAGCAGTTAGTAAACAGCCTTTTTCCTCCTATTTTGAGTCTTTCCTTGTGTTTTACTTCTTGTGATTTGGTACTTGTGTTTTTTACCTTCTTTTACTAAAATATTTTGCTATAAAATTACTTTTTTGCAACACAGACCAACTCGAATCTCATTTAGGAGGAAAAATTGCTAGTAATTATTCGGCTTACACACAACCACAAAATTATCCAAATGAGTTTCCAAGTTGCAATGTCTGAAAGCGCCCTCTGGCTTTGATTAATGGCTACCAAGTCAAAATTTATTTTGAACAAATTAGTCAGTAACGGAATGCTTTTTGCGCAAACCGCAACGAAATCCAACATTTTGCTCGTTTTTTAGCACCGTTTGTGCTTTAAGTGCCCTGAACAATGTTCGATTTTTTACATCAATTTTCTCCGGAGGATACCAAATCTGTTATCAAAATTCAAGTTAAAGTTTCAACTTATGAAAACCATCAAAAAACTTAAAAAAATATTGAAATTTTTTTTTCCCTAGCGTTCCAAAGTCTAAAGCGCCCTCTAGCGATGTTTAAGCAGCAATATTGCTCAGATTTTTTTTTATGAAATAATAAATAATAACAATAATTTTGACCCAAACCCAAAGCGTTTCGACAATTTTTTCCGTTTTTAAGACCAGTTGAAATTTTGCAGCCTAAATTTTGCCGGCGCGTGGAGCCTTAGGAAGCATTTCCGACCCAGCATTGCCTATATATTTCGAGTCGTCTTGTTGTCCCCTACCTCTCCTAGAAGTTTGTAACATCTTAGCTGAAACACCCTGTATATATATATATATATATATATATATATATATATATATATATATATATATATATATATTCGCTGGCTTAATTCAGCGACATCTTTAGAAATCATAATAGGTCTTCAGTTTTGTCCAAAGACATTTTTGTATCTACGTTTGTTGTGTCCGCTGAATTCGAATTTCTTACTTTAGCACTGTAGGTTCTTGTACTTCTTCACTTTAAATTTATTATACTATATATATATATATATATATATATATAGAGAGAGAGAGAGAGAGAGAGATATGGTATACCCTTTCTTCGCACGGGTGAACTGAAAAATTAAACAACAGAGATTGAAGGAAAAAGAAGTTTTTAATGAGTTAATTTTATGTGAATTGCAAATTAAACAAAAAAAAAAGAAAGAAAAAAAAACACCTTTGTTAAATTATAAGTATGTACATCTAATAGCTGATAAAAAGGATTTTTTTTTTATTTATAATTCCTCGTAACACTCTAGAGGGTCGATTTTTCAAAATACCTCCCTAAGCTGATCTTTGCTCAGCAAAAGTAACACATTGTTAAATGTTTTGCGTAATGAACGCTGAAAGTAGTTTAAATAATGCATATCTGAAAGTGTAATACATTAATATTACTTTCTGTTGTATTTATTTTATTTTAAAATTGTAATATTCGCAAGCAACGTCGTTTCTTAAATTATAATGGCGATTCAATGAAAAACATAGCGAAGTGTTAACGATAGAGTCAAGTTGGCAAATGCGTAGCTACTTTCGTAGCTCGAGCTTTATTAGAGCTTTGTAAGACCCGCCGTGTAGGGGTGCGATGCACGATAATACTTTATCCAACCGCATTATGATTTACTGCAGTTTTTTCATACAATATTTTTTGGGGGTCACTACATTTACAAATTAAGGGATATACATAAACAAAATACTCCACTTTGGAAAATCTAATCCGTTAGAGCTAACAAATTAATTAAAGATATTCCACTGTAAAATTAATTATATACACCGTTCACTTAAAATAAGCAGTCAAATCATTTTCCAATGTCTTCATTAACAGACAAAACCATAAGACACTTAAATTTTGACATTAACTATTTTTTGCGACAAAAATAATAATCTTTGCTATTCGTTGAAAACAAAATATCGGCTACAAAACTGTTCGCCTTCCCCAATAAAATACTCATCATAGAACCCGTGCTGCCATATATCTTGAAAGAGTGGATTTCAAAGAATATTACAGCTAAGTATTGGTAGAATATTCCTGCTAGGTTGGTGTGGTGTGGTAGTTAGGAGAAGGGAGTGCCAGCTCAAGTGTAGTTCCCGTCACTTGACCGTTGTTCAAAATTACATGGTCCGTCTTCAAAAGCCCTCGTGTAGCTGAACATTGCGACGTTAATATTCACTCACTCACTCACTGCAAAAAATACAAGGCAGTAGTTATATTTAGTTTTATACTTAAAAATGCAATATCTGCATATTCAATTAAAAATACAGCGTTATAATTAACTACTAACCACAAAAAAATTATGAGTTTGTCTTAATGATGTAGTGTGAAAGAGAAAGTTTATTTACTTTAAGTACCAGAAGCGATAAATGTAGTTATTTTGAAAATAGATCAACTTCTTACTTCTAAATGTGCATAATAAAATCATAAAAAAAAATTAAAGAGAGATTTATAACAACCTTTCCCTTCAAAACTTAGTTTTATTCTGAAATAAAAAAAAACAGGCATTATTCTGATCACAGGAATTAATTAGAAGCGAGCCCCTTTCGTAGCCAAAACAAAAAGAGTTTTTCACAAAAAAATATAGATATATGCTGTGGTGGGTTTTTTTGCAGCGCAAGCCAGATTTGCTTACAGATGCCAGAATTTTTTCCTACTTGCGAAATATCGTTATATTTTGGATACTTCATACAATATTTTTATAAATTATACTCTATGCTGTAAATTATAGACTATGTGCTATTCTGATGTATAAGCTATATTACTGTAAAGTTTCATTAAAATCCATTCAGTTGTTTTTGCGTGAAAGACCCACAAAGATACTCACAAACTTTCGCAATTTATAATATATATTATTTATATAAATATATATATATATATATATATATATATATATATATATATATATATATATATATATGTATATATATATGTATATATATATATATATGTATATATATGTATATATATGTATATATATATATATATATGTATATATATATGTATATATATATGTATATATATATGTGTGTATAATATATATATATATAGTATAATAAATAAAATAAGATATCAAGTGAAAACGCTGAGTCACCTGCAATGCCAAAGAAGAAAGGAATTGGAGTTCAAGTGACATAGCAAAGGTAGATACAAAAAGAGTCTTTGTACTATAATTAGAGATCTATTATGATTTCTAAAGTTGTAGCTGAATTAGGCCAACGATTTAGGGTTAAGCAATGTTTTATGGATCTACCTTCCCCGTGCAGCAGAAATTTTCGCCATAAAGTGGATGATAAACCAGACAGCAGTGTGCATATATATATATATGTACATATATAGATGTACATATAATTACATATATATGTGTACATATATATACACACAATTTGCCGCGCGGTGAATACTAGGTTTTACATTGCAATAGCGAATGACAGGTAATATCGGGTTTTGGGGATGATCTTCCAATTTTCATTTCTTAAGCAACAAATTGCACAATACCTTGAAAATCCCTGTTCTTTGTCGATTATTTTCAAGAATGTAAATTCCTGTCTCCAATGAAAAAGTCCCGTTTTCACCCCAAAGAAAATCTGAAGAGAGAGTAGTATGAAAGTATTCAGTAGTAGAGAGTATTCAGAGTAGTATAAGAGTATTCTGAGAGTAGGATGAGAAGTATTTCAGTACCATAGACCACAACTACATCTCTTAAGACACTAGCTCTGATAATCTCACTATCAGAATTAAAAATATGTGCAAATCAAAGTAGGAAAAAAGAAAATATCAGTGCCAGTACCGCAACGAGTTACGGATACCTTTTGGTAGCTTGCACTCAGTAGCGCACACAGGAGTGTTTCAAGAGGGGGGTCCGGGTTGAAAGTCCACCATTCTTGTATCATGCTCCTTTTGATTTGTCGATTTTCGGAAACAAAAATCAGTAAAAAACTAATTTTTGAATAAATAATTAGCATTAATTAATAAAATTTATCATTAATAATTAATATTTAATTAAGTTTTACGTACTATATACTTAGAATTATAATCAATCGGAAAAAATCAAGGGCTTTGGTAGGGAGGGGGTCCAGACACCTAGGACACTTCCCGTACTCTGTACGGGGAAATCAGTTAAGAGGTTGATAATTTTTGTGACCTAACATTCCCATTTACGTACTCGCGTTAAGCATACGTTCTATTTCTACATTCTGTATAAAAAAGGTCAATAAACCAAACTCAGTAGCGAAACAGTCCATGAATGTCAAGACCTATTGTGTTCATATCAAATTTTCCGGTCAG
The DNA here is from genome assembly GCA_019973935.1 of Trichonephila clavipes. NCBI lineage: Eukaryota > Metazoa > Arthropoda > Arachnida > Araneae > Nephilidae > Trichonephila > Trichonephila clavipes. The sequence continues at coordinate 25,998 of BMAU01007208.1, read as the reverse complement.
ATTGTCAGTCCCATGTGAAATTCACTGTGTTTAGTTCCCAAGCAAGCCTGGTATTCGTTTATATACCCACTGAAGGGATGAAAGACTGGTCCTGATCTTGTCCAGTCCGGAAATGGAACCCCGGACCTATAGTGTTGAAGCACGATATGCTACCACTGAGCCGAGGGACTTCAAAAAGGTAAATAAGGTTATAATTAAATACGACAATCATCCATTTTAAAGTAAGGGAAAATGTTCCACTTGGTCGTGAAAGGATACAATTTAAATATCTCAACACAGTGCGTATACTTTTATACTGAGAAAATATTTAAGTATAGGAAATATATACATCGAAAAAGCAAAACTTTTAACACCATCGTATCCATGAAACACAAAAAAAATTCGATCCAAAAATAAAATTTTCAATGAAATACGTTTTCTTATCCTTCAGTAAGATTCTTCCCAATATTTTTTCCATCAAGTACAGTCGATGCCCGATCCCCGGAAATCATACCATGTTGATTCATGAGAAACTGGAGGCATCCAGCTTTGTGGTATAGGGTTTCATGGTACGGCGAAATTTAAAGAGTAGTGCTACCACGGAAAGGAATTTTCATAGGTATAAGATACTGAATATTTTAGGGGGATATCCATGTACATTTGTGCTTACTTTTGACATCGATATCGATTCTGATGTCGAAATGCTTTCTCATCGAATAAATATGCACTTTAAAGAGTTCTTAGGACTGTATCGTCCCGGAATTTCAAATGGAAGGTGATCCAGTAAGAAGTATATGCTGGTTTGGCTTTGAATATACTCAGAATTTAAAGAATTTTTCCGTTTGCTGAGTTCGGAACATTTTATTTCTGGAATTTATCATGAGCGTAAAGAGACTTAATATATATGTTGCTATTTTTGTAAAGGTACAAAAGCTTATATTTTTGCGTTTTATAAATGTAATGTAAACATAAATGCACTCATTGATGGCTCCTTTCATAAAATCGAACTATAAGAATCATATTGAATAGTCAAACAAACTAACAACAATATTCAATACGAATATATTATATATGTATTTATATATATATATATATATATATATATATATATATATATATATATATATATATATATATATAATTTATACATTAAAATTGCAATTAAATACGGAATGCCGATGGAGCTTTCTATCAATTTAGATCTTACGTAATAACAGAAATTGAAAAATTAGATTTCAGTGAAAATGTAATTACGTATAACAGTGCTTCTCAAACTTTCACTATAGGTGACCCAGTTTTCAGCCATATTTTTTATCGCCCCCTTATACAATAATAATGCGCTTTGAGGGGGTGCTAAAGTTACAATACGATCTTAATTATAAACTGTACAAATTAACAAGATAAATATTAAATTTTGTATTTGTTACTTTTAATTAATAGTTATTTTAAGGAAATTACTTTTAAGTAATTGGATAATTATCGTTATTTTTCTTTACTCTAATTTTTAAATTGGAACTAATTGAAAAATGATATTTAATTAAAAATCTATTTCCTCCTCCATCCATTTCTAAAAGTATAAATGTTATTAGAAAAAGAATCTAGTCTATGTTGCACTCAATCATATCCATCACATTTGGCATTAGTATTTAAAGCGAGAAGACTTCAAAATGTTTTAACCCTGGAGAGCCGGCGCGTACTCGATACTAACGTTAATAGTCGCGAGAGGTGACTAAATCACATCAATGGTTTTTTTTGGGGGGGTTACAATTATTTTATTGTACACGATAAAAATTACAATTCCAGTGAATAATTTATCTAAGAGAAAATATAATTACCTACCTTCAAGGACTTTTCTTTTTTTCTTTGATAATTTGAGAAAAAATTCATTAAAAGTGAACTAAAATGTTTCAAAGGTACGTAACCTTAATAAAGGACACAAACCAATCAGATCACTTACACTTAGCCCGTCCACGCAATACACCTTCATATATTTGAAAATAATTTATAAAGTAATTTAATTCAAATACTTAATCGAATCAAATTTAATACATAATTGACCGCACACACACAAATGGTAATTTTAGTATTAATCGAATTACCTATAAGGCGTTCTCGACTAACTTTACGTTAATTACTCCTTGCTAGCCTGTTAGTGAATTAACCTCTCTCTTTTATCGAGATTGAACCTTAATCTTTAAATACAAGCCTTGATTAGAATAATCATGTCTTCTTCGGAGGATATAAGTTATCAATAGAATAATATTTAAAAACTCATCATTCCCCAAGAGGATTAGTTGGAAGAACGCAAATAGACCCGTTACAAACTTAAAACATTTATGTGCACAGTAATAATGCCACTAATTTAATCTAAAAATCTCTAGGTTTGTACAGAAAATTTTATTTTTTTCAGTTTTAAGCCATTAAAAAGTTTGTGTGTTTGTTGCATGACGATAAAATACTATAATACAGTACTACAGTACGTTTACTATAATGGAGTTTGGTTCATAATGGATATATTCAGTTTTATCTGCAATACTTGTATTTAGAAGTCTAATTGCAATCCCAACTGAGGGCTTTATCATTTTCAGTAGTAAAGGGTGTTTTTTTAGAGGTATAGAACTTTAAATTGCAATAAAACAACGATGTATTAATCGATTGACATGGATTTTTTTTATTCGAAAGATACTCTTGTGGCATTACATTTTAAATATGATTTCTGGCATATGACTGCCAGGGCTGGCTCGGATGTAGTCCAATCTGGACGTCCAATTTTCGATGACTTTTTCCAACATTTGTGGCCGTATATCGGCAATAACACGGCGAATGTTGTCTTCCAAATGGTCACGCGTTTGTGGCTTATCCGCATAGACCAATGACTTTACATAGCCCCACAGAAAATAGTCCAGCGGTGTTAAATCACAAGATCTTGGAGGCCAATTCCCAGGTCCAAAACGTGAAATTAGGCGGTCACCAAACGTGTCTTTCAATAAATCCATTGTGGCACGAGCTGTGTGACATGTTGCGCCGTCTTGTTGGAACCACAGCTCCTGGATATCATGATTGTTCAATTTAGGAATGAAAAAGTTAGTAATCATGGCTCTATACTGATCACCATTGACTGTAACGTTGTGGCCTTCATCGCTTTTGAAGAAGGATTCCACCAGCCCATAAAGCGCACCAAACAGTCAGTTTTTCTGGATGTAACGGTGTTTCGACCTATACTTGTGGATTAGCTTCACTCCAAATGTGGCAGTTTTGTTTGTTGACGTAGCCATTCAACCAGAAGTGCGCTTCATCGCTAAACAAAATTCGCTTATGAAAATCGGGAACAACGGCAATCTCGTTTTGGGCCCATTCGACGAATCTACACCTTGTTTGATCATATTTAACATGTAATGCCACAAGATTTTCTTTCGAATAAAAAAAAATCATGTCAATCGAATAATACATCGTTGTTTTATTGCAATTTAAAGTTCTATACCTCTAAGAAAACACCCTTTATTTCCAACCTACGAAATATTGTTTCTCATAGCAACAAGAGAAAGGTTTGACCATGGAATTATCTCAACTGGAAAAAAAATTGATGATTCAGCTTCTAAGTTGCATAAAATATTTTTAAAACAAAAATTGCTCTGAATCTGAATTAAGTAACTATGAGAACTAAGAAAACTCAAATAATAGTCAAGCAAAAGTTATTTTAGTAATGAAAATTGAAATTAATAACCCTTTCATACTGAATGAGTTGATTGCACTGAAAAACATTTTTAATTACTTAAGTTTTAGAATGAATTTTTTTAAATGAAACCGAAACCAAAACCTAACATCAGAAAACTCCAAGTATCTAGCAAACTAATTTGTTATCAGATCTGGAATTGGGGAGCAAGCTGTACAATGATATATGTTTTACATGAAATTTTTAAAAAATAAAAAAGGTGGTATATTTGAAATTTGTATAGTACGGTGTATCCATAAGTAGCAAATGAGGCTGTATACCAAAAAGTTCAATCAGACCCTTTAAAATAAAAGAAAAATTGTGTACCAATACGCATAAATTTCAGTTTAGTTTTCATTAAAATGTTTCTTATGATCCTTTTTTCTTTTTAAAAGAGACCCACGGGATTTCCAAAAACTTCGAAAAATTTTCTGTTAGACCCATATGTTATTAAGAATACAAAAATAAAATGACAGGTTCACCATGGGAGTTCAAGTTTCTACTTAGAACTTAAAGACTCGATAGAGCGAGAAAATAGTTGAATGAAGAAAACTCGTATTTCCTGCAAACGTATTTTGTTTATTTATGTAATTCGTCCTCTTTATTTTGTTCCAAGACTTCGGAACTGAAGTATCTCTTGAATTCGAATTATCTCTCAATCGCAATACTGTTCTAATGTATTTTAGTTTATTTATTTATTTTTTATTTAACTTTACTTTTCGAGGCACTATAGAAGTAATAGTTTGCAAATAGTTTCTCGTCTGGAGTATTATTTTTTAAACTCCTACAATTATATAGTTCTCTCTCTCTCTGTCTCTCTCTCTCTCTCTCTCTCTCTCTATATATATATATATATATATATATATATATCTTGTCCAAATTTTCAATCGTTAATAAAATATTTTTTTATTCATCCACTGAAGTTTAAATTTATTAGTTTAAAATTGTAGCGGAGGACACATTATATTAATACAGTTTTTTCAACTATTAATTCATTAGTTAAATTTCATTTCTTAATTTTAAGTTTAATTTGAATTATTTTTGTCGTTTTTAGAACTACCTTCAACAGATGGCACCAGTACGTTTTTCTAACGAATTTTTTCTTAGCATCAAGTACAGTTTTTTAAACTTGTAATGGATGACTCTTGGGGTTTATACAGTTTTGTTTTCAAATATTAATTCATTAATTAAATTTCATAAACGAAGAAAAAGGCTTTGTTAACTTAAGTAGGAATTGACTTTAATTATTTTTTATGCATATATATCTTACTTGCTCTTAAGTAAATCCAGGAAACTGACTATTCGAAGATACTTTTCGGGAACTGCATCACTTCATTTTACAAAATACTAAACACGCATTGTTTTTCTTTTTTCGGTTTCTATCACTATTAATTCATGGTTTTAAACAAAATGTGTTCTGAAAATATTTTTCAAATAGACTTTGTACATCACGCTATCAGTCAAGCTATGTTACTTTTCCGTTTACATTTATTGAGTAATTCTACAACAAACATATGCTACTGCGAAAATTATTTTCACTTCTAGACTTTTAAATTTATTTTTATTTCTTTTTTTAACTTCACTTAAAATTTCATTTTCGAAGGATTCCTATAGAATTATCCGAATTTTTGTTATTTAAAAAAAGTTTTTAGTTAGGAAAGGCGACATAAAAATAAAAATCCCATTACGGATTTTGCAACAAAGTTTTATTCTACTTTATGACTTTGAAACGTGATATATTTAACTGCTATATACTGTACTGCAATGAATAGATCAGCCTCTAATTGTTGTGTTATCAAGAAATAACACTTCAAATACATAAAGTATTAAAAATTTTTGATGATATTTATATAAATATAAACTTTTTTCATTAAGTTCATTATGGTAAAAGTAAGAACGATTGTTAACCCTTTCGCGGGCAGTGGCTAATAGGTCTAGCCACATAACAAAAAAATTTTCTCCTAACGGACGGGGGATATTTAGTCTATCCACACACAGGAAAAAAACTCTTGATCAGATTGTGTGTGTGTGTGACAAATTATGTTTATAGAAGATGACAACATTACATTTATCAAGTTCTTTATCACACAAAATTGTATTTTAGCTTTCTGACTGTGAAAGGGTTAAGACGGTAATCCCTCAAACTTTCACGATAGGTGAGACTGAGAGAGGACCATGCAAGTCGGAGTATAATTTAGCATATAAATGCATATAAATTATTTTAGTTGGTATCGAACACGAAAGGAAATAATAATTTTGAAAACAAAAAATGTTTAAGGTATTCGACTACGTTCGGAACCGTGATTTTTAAAAAGCGCATAAAGGGGTAATTTTCACGATATTTAGTGTCACTCAGATTAGAATATATGCATAAAATTGCTTTAAGGACATTTTGACAAAAACAATTTATTTAAATATAATATTTTGGCAAAAAATTAACTTAGAATAATCTTTTTTTCCCAATGTTCTTCTTTTGTGAAAAATAGTCCTATTATAATAATATTTTGCCTGCATGAAGCTCAGACATCTCTACAGAGGCTATACTAGAATTTTTGAAAAATTCACATTATTTATAGAGTTACCACCTATTGAAATAATTATTCGCGTTTTTTTCTTAAAATTACTTCCCTCTGTTGTCGTAAAATATGAATAAACCCACTTCTCAGTTATATATTTCAAAAATTCAAGTTAAGCCTCTGAACTGAGTTCTAAGCTATATACAGGCAAAATATTATTCTAATAGAAGCATTTTTCACAAAAGGAGAATGTTTGGTAAAAAAATCATTCTAAGTTAATTGTTTGCCAAAATATTGTATTTAAATAACTGTTTTTGTCAAAATGTCCTTAAAACAATTTTCTGCGTATATTCTTATCTAATTGACACTAAATATCATGAAAATTATCCATGTATGCGCTTTTGAAAATCTCGGTTCTGAACGTAGTCGGATACCTTAATAAAATATTAGATAACGCCAGTACACACAAAGGTACAATCTGAAGTTATTTTTATGTAAAATGTTGCATAAAATCTAACAAGTTAGTCTGCCAGCTCAAAGATTTTTTTTTCCTCCACTAAAAATTTCTCGTAGAATCAGGATAATTTCATTATTTCTTATTTTGTTAAGAAAATACGATATGTTTCCTAAAATTCATATATATATAATCAATTTTCAATTAAACTGAGGCCTTCTATTGAATTCCCAACAATTATTCGATCACCTGATTCAACTGGGTCTAAAGACTCAAGTTTTTCAATATCTTTATCTTACATTTGACTTATGCATTTGGAAGACATGGCTGTCTATCAAATCTGAGTAGCTATCGTGCATATAACACAAACACGCGATATTACAATTATAACATGTAATACACTGATTCCCAAACTTTCTATACTTGTGACTCAATTTTCAATTCTAATTTTCGCGCCCCCCTCCATACCATATCAATGTATTGAATTCACTAATAATATACTTTGACGCTAAAGCTACAATACGACTTTAATTATAAGCCCCATACATTATCAAGATAAGTATTAAAGTTTGTATATAATTTTTATGACATGTTCATGGAGTCACTGGTAATTATTAAACTTGTTCTTAACTAAGTGTTGTTAAATGAATTAAATAGTACATTGTGCAATACTGATACATTTATAAGTGCATTATATAAGTGTAATTTTTTATTGTGTTAGAATGCTTTTTATTTTGCCACCTTTCACAAATTAATTTTTAAAATTTGTTTTTGTGTTTGAAAATTCAATATACTCGCACCCCCCATGTAGGATTATCACGTCCCCATAGGGAGTCACCCCCACAGTTTGAGAAACGCTGATGTAATAACAAACATTTTATAATTGCTATATCGTGTTAATTCCGAAGATAAGAAATAAATAACACAAAATAAGTTATTATTGTTAAGTGCGGATTCCGAGCAATACGCTGTAAAATGTAAACTTAGCTAAACAGAAAGCGGGGGTGAGTAATCGAGATGTGTAGAGCTTAAACGAAAGACGAATCGACGAGATATGAAAATCGCGTAAGTCGAGGTATTATTGTATAAAAAATTGAACTTAATTAGAGATATTCTTCCCAATTTCTTTGTAATTATTTAAATACACAAACACATTAGGTAGCTAATAATTTGTAAATGTTGGGTGTAAATACGAGGTTTATTGGAGTAGTACGTAGTAATTTTGAATCCAGTGAAGTAATGACGACATCTGAATTCAGGCTACAATTTAATAACTTCTCCGAGGTCGCTATTTATTTTGCAATACTCTCCATTATTCCTCAGGGGTATCATGACTCTTACTTATCAGGACACCCACAAAATTATCATTCCCTTGAAATTAATGACAAAATTCTTTTGATTATGATTTATATTTCCTTCTTATGCATTATATTTTAATTGCATAATTCATTCATATGATATAATTCATTCATATGATACAAAAATACTGTGTAACATGCATTTTTACTTTTTGTTACTCTCCAACTTCGGTGCGTATTTATGATCTATTATGGCTATAAACTGTTTTTAAGTTATTGATATATATATATATATATATATATATATATATATATATATATATATATATATATATCATTAAACCTTAAATTGCATTTAAAAGAATTATTTTAATTTTCATCTCTTGATTAAATAAAGCAGGATTTAAAATTTCTAACACGGAAGTGTATTTATCTTTATATCCCCTTGTCTTAGTCAATTTCCTCAAAAGCCATTTTAAACGGATCACTATTCAACAAAATAAACATATTTACCAAATTTCAAGTCTCTGGGTTTAATAATTCAATAACATAATTTTTTTATAAATAACGCTCCTTCCCCTTAGAAGTCAATTACCACTAAAATTAACCTAAGCTGTTCTCGACTAAACAGAAAAACATGCTTACCAAATTTCAAGTCTTCATGTCTAATAGTTAAAAAAACGGGAAGTTATTTTTATTTCCATCGTCCACCGAACAACTTACAATCCTTGAGTGGCAATTTTCTCTTGGATCTCTACTCTTCAAAAGAAACATAATTATCCAAACTTCAAAATGTTTGATCTAATTGTTTGGGAGATTTCGTGATGAGTGAGTGAAAAAATGAATGATTTACTTTTCCCCCATATACGTAGAGACAGATAAGTGTAAATGTGAATTGCACTCTTATCGAAGAGTATTTTACATGTACATTTTGCAATTCTTAAATTAAGGGAATTCTTTTTTTATATACTTAAATAATTCTTTTATGTACATGGTTTGTCCAAATGAAAAGTGTATGTTTGTTACTGCTTCAGGTTGAGTGCAGCTATAGCAGAACCACCAAACAGAGATATAAAGGACGGTAGGAAGTATACACTACATATGACGTTTAACAGTGAATCCTGTTAGTGGTAGAGGAAATTAATCGAATGTAAGGACGTGTCATATAGGGATGCATCCAGATAGAAACAATGTGCAGTAATATGGTTTTCGAGTGCAGGAGGTGAGTTTAATGCGACGAAAATAGTGGTAAGCGCTACTTCGGTCAAACGTCTGTGTGCTGATGTAAAAGTTTTTGAGAAGGGCGGTAAACGATATTGGATCTCCATGGCAATATCCGTCCACACGTATCCCGAGATACCAAGACAACTTTAGAAATCCTTCAGGAAATGTTAGAACACCCACCGTACTGTCCAGATTTGACACCCTGTTACTTCTTGGCTTTTAGTTCACTTAAGAGAGTATTATGTTTCGATTTGGATAGTGAAGTGAGGTAATTTGTGCAGGACGTCCTCAAGAATCAACCATTATCTACGTACAGTGAAGGCATAGATCTACCACCTAAATAACGGGACATGTGTTACAATGTGTTTTATAATGCATGTTACAATACCCATGGGGATTTCTTTGGATTTCCAAGAAAGATATTCATTTTATTCAACTTGTCGCCTTTTCTTTTGAGCAACCCTTATACTTCGATAAACGAAAATTTTTAAAATAAATTAATTTGATCTAATAAAATAAAAAGAAAATGGCAACTAAAATATTGTTTTATTACTTAAAATAATGTTGTGATATATTTTCAAAAGAAAATAAGGTTTTGTACCATGTGAATTCTCTATGTATATTATCTCTTTTTGACTGTAAAACCCAGTCTTGATTCAACACAATGAAAATAGAAACATTAATTAGAAAACAAGAAAATGATTAATAGTAACATTACACGTTGAATGCTTCAGAACAATATAATTTAATCACAATTACTTAGAACTTTAAAACAAAGAAAAGAAAACGAACTATGCAAAATTTTCTAATTCAAGTTAGATAGCTTTAACATTATCTAAGGAAATAATTTTCCCTTCTCAATCCAAACTTGAAGAATAAAGGTGAATATTTTTCAACGAATTTTGTATATGTTTACTAATACAACCATTTGTTTAATTGTTAAATACAATACTTTTTATTCAGGAAGATATTAAATTGTTTTGTACTTAATACAAATTGTAGTTGTCTGAATGAAGTATTTACCCCACACACATTTAACCTTTTCATTTATTTTTAAAAGATACAAAAGTATCCTGAAAATAGTTTGTTTTAGTGATTACTTCTCAAAAATGATCTCATCTCCTCTAATGAGATTACCTACAAATAATTCGAAATTGTTTAATAGAAATTAGTGTGTATGTGGGTGTGCACCAAAAACCAAGAAGTGTAACAATAAGATTTAATTAAAAGAAAAAGGATGTATGTGAACGCGTAGGAAAAACTAATTAATTCCTGACTTTTAATTCTTTTCAGAATTAGTTGTTTCAGGAAAAAGTTCTAATTTAATGTTTTGTATTTCATTCATTTCTGCGCTTAACTGTTAAAAGGGATTTTCAAAAGCCAAATTTCATTATAATTTATTTATATGAAAATGTTATAAATTTTCAATTAAGTAATCATACTCAGTATTCATTTTTTTTCTTTTGTCGAGAAAATATGATTGAAATTTTCCATTTGAATTATTTGTAAGTTTCCTTAGAAACAATATTCTGATGGTTACAATCTAGAGGGTAACCATAATTTTTCTTTAATTTGGTAAATTTTACTTTCTTATATAATTGCCTGAAACCATGCCATAAATATCTCATTCAACTTTTAGATTTTGTTCCTTCTTTTTAATCGAAATTACTGCAAGTGATTTCAAAATTACACAATTGCACTGTTAAAAAAATTTCAGAAATCTTCATTTGTTAACTTAAATTCAGAAAAAAAATTGTTATTGATTCCTTCGTAGACTTGAAATATAATTACTCTCATTACTTTATTGTATAGTTTTTTCCTTTGCTAAATTATATTTTTTTTTAAATAATGTTTAGCTTGTGTTTTAATATGAGTGCTTTTGATGCTTCAGTTGTTGTTTCTTATGCTATCTGATCTCAACTGTAATTAAATAAACTTAAATTTAAAAAATTTCTTTTACAGAAAAAGGACCATTTGGAAGATATTACGATAAAAGTTTCCAAAAATTATTTTCCCTTTCGTTTTAGTTCTAAAGTTCGTCCAATAACTAAGACATCTTCCAACCACAAATTAAAAGCTGTTTATTAGTATTTTTTTACACATCATTTAGAAGTATAATAATTTGGGTGTAATTCTTCGACTATAAAATATATTTCGTGTAAATCTAACTAGTAAAAGGTTGTGGTAGACTAGGGGTTACGGTCACAGACTCGCAGCTGGTAGGCCATTCGTTCGAGCGTTATGCCACTAAGGGACCGCCGTGTAGAGGAGGTAGATGTATGTTAAATCTGTCGAAGGTCATAGTCCTCCCGTCGGCATAGACGGGCAGCAACGGGGGGAAAATGGGGGAGGGGGAAGAAATGCTTTAAGACCAAGCTAACATTGGAAATTAAAAATGTGGGAAATTGATCAAAATATAATAACTCCTGTTTTGCTTTTCTTAAAAATGATATTTTTGTCACTAATACTAAATTAGAAGCATTTAAGAAACACTCCTCCAGAATTTCAGTATCAGTGAACGGTATCACATGATTACTAAAAATACAACAAACTTCACAGGATGTCTTTGTTACCTCTGTGATATTTCCACTGACAAAACATTTTGTTGTTGTTATAAGGATTATTCAAGACTCTTGAAAAAGATCTTCGAGGAAAAGTGCCATTGAAGATTTCTGTATGTTGGTATTTTTTTTTAAATATAGCACTTTAGTTAAAAATCAAGCAATTACTGATCGTGATTATTTTTCATAACAAAACAGTCAGCTTCCCACTCATCTTGAATAGATTTATTTTTTTTTCGAATACTTTTTTGTGTGCAAGATACAAAGGATAGTTGAAAATTAGTTACACCCATAAAACTGTCGCTACTCTACTGTTGTCTGTTATCTCAAACCGTGACCGTTGCAAATGAAAACGAATATCAATTCGTACCCGTACGACACTGACAGCAAAAAGCAAAATTGATATATTTGATTTCTTGGCAAAGAATTTTTCACCAAATGTTTCATGTGATGTTCTTAAAACAGTAAATTTCTCAGAGCAATGGATCATGACCGAGCCACTTAAAAAGGATCGGTGGGCCGCAGGGACAGTATCACTGGCGTAGAGGGACGGCTAGGAAGTGGGGGGTGAGCTCAGTTCTCATTTTCGTCACTTGACAGTTAAGAAAAATTATGGATCCGTCTCCAAAAGCTCTTGTGTTGCTTTATAGTGCGATGTAAATCAACGCTTACTCATTCCAACTATATCAGTGTTTCTCCAACTTTCAATTTTTGCGACCCACGATTCAATCATAATTTTCATCGCCCCCTTCTCCTCCTCCATATAATAACAATGTATTGAATTTAATAATAATTTACTTTTAAATCTGCAATACTACTTTAAACTTTTAAGTGCCACCGTCGTATATAAACGCCTCACTAAACCAGTGCGTTAATTGTCCCGGAAGTACATATACATCTTTCCGCAGCGTGATCTTGTCTGTGCACTACTACTCACAAAATTATTCGGAAGGGTTTGGAATGCAATAAAATGACCTGTCAGTGTTTACGAAGGATTTACTTATTTCAAAAAGGATTTGCTTACTTCTTTTTTTCCACCCCTAACCTCAATACACCACATACGTTCGTCTACGTGTTATACTGTGCCGTCGGGGAACGAATAGCGTAATTTTTAATTGGAATTGAATCCTCTCGCTGAACATCCCGCCATTTCCACAGACAACGTAGATGTAACAATATTTACGGTACCCGCGATTTCCACGGGTATGCATATTTTCCGACTTTTTAGCCGTGCAACCCATTCTGTTCCAGTTTATGCTTTCACTGACGTTTTTATGTTCATATTTTTGATGATCCAAGAGAGGCTACATTTTAAAATAAAACCTTTTTTTACAATTTTTTTTGTATATTTAAACACTAAAATTTAGATTTAATATGTATATTTGATATACGTAAAGAAACAATGCGCAATTTTTGAATATACTTTGATAAGATAGCTACGTATCTAGAGGGTTAAGTGATTGAGATTATAAACCGTACAATTTATAAAGATAAGTGTTAATTTTTGCGCATAATTTTATATATAATAAGCCCACGCATGAGGTCATTGGTAATTATTAAACTTCTTAACTTAGTATTGCAGAATTAATTATAAAATGCATTACCTAGTACTGATATATTTATAAGTTTATTATATCAGTGTAAATGTGTATTTTATTTTTTACTATGTCTGAATATATACTTTGCTTGCATACTTTCAGTAATTTATTTTTTAATTAATCTTTTGTTTTCGACTTTTCAATATGCTCAAGCCCCCTAGGCGCTATGGTTTGAGGAACGCTGTACTAAATGGATAAATTATTTAACAATTATTCCAACGATAGCTAAGAAATTATAACCTAAACGAAATATATCAAAACTAATTTTCAAACATTAATCAAGATTAAGCATTAAAAACATCAAAAATTATTGTCAAGATAAACAGCTTTTTTCGGCTCTTTTCAAAACTCATAGTGACAACTAGATTTCTAGTTCACCAATACTCAACTCCCAGAAGAAATTCTTTCTGATACAACATCTCCATTCCTTACATTTTTGCGACTCCTCGATCCACCGAAAGAGAAAATTCTATCGGATAAATATATCAAGGTAGTCTGTTAAATGAATTGCTATAAAATTTCACGAGCGGACCAAAGTAAAGCAACAAATCGAGAATCCGTTCTTCGCCTCGGATGTCCCTTGCCTATTCCCTCCCATTCTTTCTGCAGTAGTTTCTGTTCAAGTAATGCAATAGCTCAATACGCCGGAATGATAAATGTTGTAGGGAATTTAGTGCCACCCAATAAATACGGATTCCCACCATTTCCTTTCATGAGATGCAAGAAATTTTTCACATGGTTCGGTGAATCGATGAATATCGATGACTGTGGGTAAGGTTTCGAATATATCGATTGAGGAATTGCATGAATTCAAGATGCTGGGAAATTCTTTCGTGCTTAACTTTCAACTGCTGAAAGTGGTTTTCGCCGAGTGTAGAAGATTATAACTTAAATTATTTGGTTCACGATTTCTGAAAAGAAAGTGCATCTAAGTTAATATAAAGTCTTGCGATTATAAAATGTGTACCTACTTATCAGAAAAAATCTTAAAACTTTTATTCAGGTACTGTTATTTATCAACACTAGAACGTCCATCGGTATCGAGTGGACACCATAGCCTGTTTAGTTTGTTCTCCTTCACGCATTTCCGCAGGAACTTTCCATGACTTTTAATCAGTTTCCATGGTGAGTTCAGAGAAAATGTTTTGCGGTTCTAGGTTAATCAGGAGAGATTTACCAACTAAATATACCTAGAACGTCCGCTGGTGTCGTTTCTGCAACGTAGCAATTTTATCATTATAAATAGTTTTCGTTCAACCAAAAATAGTTCACTGAGTGGATACCAGTAGAAAAACTAACTTCCGGAAGTAATATCGCATAATTATTTGACCTTGAACCAGTGTAATCGGATTAACAGCGGAAATGAGATAGCTGTACTAAAATAACTGTGTCTAAGTGGATCGATACACAGTATTTGCTTATTTGCTTATAAAAAATTTCCATTCGATTTTTGAACCTTCTACAGAGAAAACATCCTTAAATAATGACTCGTAGAAAATATTCAAGTCTTGATGGAATTGCTAATTTGTTACGGGAGCTTTTTCTCAGAATGAATTAGATGGTGGTTAACTGTCTTGCCCTAATTTAGATTCCGATGAATTCCCGTTCTAATGTCATTTTTCCCTGTAAAAGAAACCCAACGAGTGTAGAGGGGTCTGATGCATGCTAAATC
Organism: Trichonephila clavipes; assembly: GCA_019973935.1. Classification (NCBI taxonomy): domain Eukaryota; kingdom Metazoa; phylum Arthropoda; class Arachnida; order Araneae; family Nephilidae; genus Trichonephila; species Trichonephila clavipes. Next base: position 10,984 of record BMAU01007208.1, on the reverse strand, counting down.
TGTTTCGTTTAAAGTCCTACTATGGGCGTGGCATGGTGGTTTGGAGAAAGGGATCCATCGTAAGTGTCGTCCTTATCAATTGATAGAAGATAAAAATTACGAAATCCGTTTCCAATTACCCTAGTATTGCTTTATAAGGTGACGTTTTAGTTTAACTATAAGTTTAAATCCCTCTAAACGAAAAATGCAAACTTGAGATGCTTCGCCATAGTTTTAATATAATTTCTACCGGATTGTTTCTTTCTCTTGAATATAGATATGAACTCTTACAAAAATAATTATTATTATAATTACTGCACTTTTATAGAATAAATGCACCTAGACATTGCACTCAGGGCTAAAAAAATGGAGATTATTTTGCATTTACAAAAATAAAGCATGTTTTTTTTTAATAAAATTATTCATTCTAAAGAAAAATATTATGCTTCGAAAGATATTTTGCCTGCATACATTTTTACGTAATAAATTATTTCAGAATCAAAATAAAGAGACTCTCTCTATATATATCTGCAGAATTAAGTTATTTTTCTTTCGAATTTTATGCAATTCATTATTTACGTGTTTTGAAAGCGATGTATTTAGTAAAAAAAATATGCTCGTATTCTTAATGAAAACAACAACTCTTAAGTTGTTTTCCATTACACTGAACGAGTAATGCAATATTAATAGAATACTTGAAAAGTTATGATTTCATATTTTTATTCGAAAATGTAATATTATTTAAAGAAAAAACCTTGATTCTTATTTGATATCTCTGCAAAATATATCAACAGAAATGGAATTCTGAATTACAAAATTACCTTGAAATGAATTTCCTCTTATAGTTTTTGGTATGCAACTATAGATAATAAGGATCAAAGACAAAAACTGCGTAAATTTTAATGCCAAACGACCTCAAAGCTTTGAAATGTAAGTGATTAATGATTCAAGAGTGAATATTTTTTTATGAAAAAAAAGGAGCAGGATTTTCAGATGTTGCTGCAATTCGCCTAAGTACATATCCATTAAATTTAACTTAAAAGTCAGCCATAACCAACATTTTGCCTACGGCTTATTTTTTTTCCTTTATTAAGTGAGTTATTTGTTCCTTTTTCTACAAACCTGCTCTTTTTCTGATATTGTTATTTGTTGAGTACAGAGGTTATTACGCTTATTTAATGGTTTATAAGGGCTAAAAATTTGTTGTTTTTTTACTTCATTTTGCATAAGATATTGTAGTTTTTTCTTGTGTATGTGTATTTATTTAGTTTCTTTTTGAGGAGAGAGGTAATGGAGAAATATATATATTTCTAAAATATAAAATTATTATTGACTCTATTGACTAAAATGTAAAATGGAATACTTACTTAAATGATTTCTATTTTAATATGGGAAATGCATTAACTGGCTTTTTTTCTGTGGAGTTTCTACATTTCCGTTTAATATGGTATATAAATTTTAAAGTCCCAATTATATGAACTGCGTTGAACGAAGCTTTAAATTTAAACAGACAAACGACTTAAGATTGTAGGGGACCCGCGCCTCTCTCACGAGCACATAAATGTATAGGGGAGAGGAGAAACACTCGACATGATTCAAATCTAATCTACTTATTTCATCTCTTAGAAAGGATACAATTTCAACTAATAATTCTAAGAGAATGTCTGAATAAAAATCGTGAAAGTGGAACAACGACAGTAACACATAAGTGATTAGTCGACTAACAAACTGGATCCTTCTCTTAATTCAGGATCTAACTTTTTATCTGATTTAATCTAATCTTAATTCAATCTTAGTGAACAATCGTCGCCTTAAGGTTTCCTTCTATTAATAATCAAAGCTATATAATTCAAATATTATACCTTTAATATCAATCTCACCTGTCAAGAGAAAATCTCCGCTTCTTCTCATTCTAAAACTAGAAACTTTCGCCTATTTATAGTAAGTTAATTTGCATACCAAGACTATCTTCTTACGAAGAGCTGGTTGTGAATAACGCGAATTGATAGCCCAAAGATTTCAAAAGATGATTAGTTAGAAGTTCGCGTATAGACCCGACACAAAATTTCTGAAAATTCGTTATTGAAAAAACACTCTAAACTGCCATCAAACATTTTTCTAATTTTCCGACTCATATAATGCGTAAATAATGTGACTTCTGCTATAATAATGCTCCTTTGTCAAAGTTTTGAATTTTTCATATAATATCGAATTAATCTCTATGAATAATGTGTCTGTGAACGTGTGTGTGAAAGCGTGTGTAAAGGCTGTAATAATGCGATTTTTTTTCCTATAATAGTTATTGAAAAAATTTTAGGAGTTAAGTATTCTGCATATTTAATTTGTATTGAATCTTTAAATCAAATTAAAGTTTTGATTAATTAAAGTTATTTAATTTAGTAGAATAATATATACTACATTTTGAAATAAAAATGCTTCATCTTACGATAAAAGAGGTAATCTAAAAAAGTAAGCAGAAAAAAACGTAAATTATTTTTGCAAGGAATTATCAAGATATACGTGCTTCTATATTTTTAATTACTTAAACTTTTACCAAGTGCAAATGTTATTTCCATATGGATTCAGAGACATCCCTCAAATAAATATTGAATCGTGCTTGTCATTTTATTCTATTGTTAAATATAGCATATTCTTTAAGAGATAAATTATACTAATGGCTGATAAAGACATCTTCCAGTGATTCGTATTATTACTCATTTCCAATAACTTTTACACTCATCAAAATTTTAGAAGCATATTTTATTGAATTGTTCAGTTAAGAAACAAATCACTTGTATTTGCATATTAATTTTCTTATACAATTTTTATTTATATTCACCATTACAATTTTTACAATACTCTTTAAATTTCTATTAAAGTAGAATATGCAGTAATTTCAAACACAAGGTATAATAAAACAGGCCTTGATCAATATATATGTTCTGGAAAGGTGGTTGTACAGAAAGCTTTTAAATATAACAAAACGATGGGCAGATTTATCTTTAATTACAACAATAGTTCGCCCTCTATTAATATAGAAGATTGTATATGTAAAAACTATAATGATTTTATTGTTGGTCATTATAAACATGTAGTTACTGGCAACTTAGACATAATCAATGATAATATTTTAAAAGATATAATGAGTAAAGGCACTAAATTTAGATTAAATGTTTCTAATAACAACAACGCTGTTAAAAAACAAATTATTAAAGATATAGATAATTTTATTACAAAATCTGCAATTAAATTTGGACTACCTATTGAGACATTTGATGAGTATAAGTACAATATTTTAAAAGACCTTATGAATTTTAGCTACCATTCTCAATATGAAACTACTTTTAAAGATATAAAACAGAAAATTTATGAATTACAAAAGAATTTTATCATAGTTTACATTCATAAAGTACCTGGTAACTATGCTGTGATTTGCAAGTATTTTTATTATAATATTCTTTATGATCACTTTCTTAATAATGGTTCATTTAAAAAATTAGATTTGTCACATAATGAAATTAGTAATCGTATTATTGCTATTTATACAAAATTAGGTTATTGTATTCCTAAAATTAAGTATCCATATATTTTTTTAACTCCAAAATTCCATAAAAGTCCGGTTAAATTTAGAGCTGTGACAAATGGTTTTAGTACATATATTACTACTGCAGGCAAATTACTTCATAATATTACACACAACTTTATTAATCAACAATGTAATAAAGCTATAATTAAAAATAGTAAAGAGATTATAGATTTTTTTTAATAATAGAAATATTTATTCAGTTCATAGTTATGACTATGAAGATCTTTTCAATTCCATTGATTTATATGATATTATTAAAGTAATTTTTAGAAAACCACAGTATGTATAACCTTAATATTAATTTTAACAAATTTAAAACTCTCATAGATTTTTGTCTTAAAAGAAAATTACATCAATTTTAATGGTTCTTTATATAAACAAGAGAAAGGACTCCCACAAGGGGGCCCAGCTAGTAATAGTTTGGCTAATCTTTTTTTGCATTTTTATGAATATAATTATGTTATTAATAATGACTACTAAATTTTTAGATATATTGATGATTTAATTATTTTTGGTAAAAATGATAATTTAAATCCTATAATTAATTTTTATCCGTCCTACTTAAACTTAGTTAAAATTAATAGTAATCCAATCAAAACAAATTACCTAGATGTATCACTGTATATTAAGGATTTGAAACTACATAGTAATATTTATGATAAAAGAGATGCCTTTAATTTTAATATCATCAAAGTGCCTTTCTGGAATTCTAATTTATCAATATCTATATATAAAAATATTATTTTTAACTATATTTATCGCAATAATATATTAGTTAGCGATAAAGCTACTATTTTTAAATCTTAAAAAATTTGTAATCACTGTATTGAACATGGATACCCTGCTAACTTTCTTTGTAATTATATTTTTAATGGCTTTTTATGATACAATTTATATTACTGTAATTATTTACTATTTTTATGTTTTGTAATTTTTTTTAATTTAGACAATATTTATTTTATCCTACAATTATTAAATAGATGGCGCCACATGCTTATTCTCTATTTTTTCTCTATTTTTTTTTTCTTTTATATTTTAAGCTAATTTTATATAATTTTTATTTTTATGATTTTTAAAAGTATATAAATATATATATATATATATATATATATATATATCTTATTATCGTACATTGTATCGCAATTAATCGTTTCTTATATCGTATCGCAATTAACTTTATGCGGTACTGCTCTCCTATTTGGCGGGAACATTTTACTGCACTCTTGGCCATCGCTTTACTCAGATTTAGTAGGTTATGTTTATGTTCCTATTTTATTTAGTTTTATGATTTTTAATATTTAATTATACATTTATAACTCTTTCCTCTCCTCTTGGTACAGAGTATGACAAATTACAGGTGAAGGTTGGCGCCGCAAAACTTGTTTAAACCTGCAATCCTAAGGCCAGGAATTTGTCTTTATACTATGTACCTCCTTCCTACTTTTAGTTATCTTAGGTATATAGCTATATGTCTATTTTTATATTTTTGTTTATGTATTTATGTATATGTATATATATATGTGTAAATTTATTTATATGTGTGTGTATATGTATATGATTATATTTTGTAAAAATTCTTTTATTGGATTTATATATATATATATATATATATATATATATATATATATATTTAAATATATAAAAATCAATCATAACTTAATAATCAATTAAAAAATTGAAATTATATGAATCTTATAATGCTCAATCCTAATTCAAAATATCAATGGCGAATATAGAAGATAAAATTCCAACGTTTTCAAACAAAATTAAAAAATTATAAAATAAAAATATATAAAATATCCAAGTGCAACCTTGGACTGACTTAGGACCGATGAGTAGGGTTAAACTAGTTTGATAGCGCCAACCTTCCCCCTATTACAACTTGGTAAGTTTATCGGAAAATATCCAAATCTCAAAAATTTTAAAAATAAAAATTAAAAAATTAAAAATTAAAAAATTAAAAATTAAAAAATTAAAAATTAAAAAATTAAAAATTAAAAAATTAAAAATTAAAAAATTAAAAATTAAAAATTCAAAAGTTAAAATTAAACCATTAAACTTGAAAAATTAAGGTATTTGCCATCGCATTCTGAAAGATATTATACCATTCTAAAATAAATTAGTGCATAATATAACAGAACCATCGAACACCAAAGATGATGCACCCATCTATAAAATAGTTGTACAGGTAGATTGATTGATTGATTGATTAATTGAATATTAACGTCGCACTGTTCAGCTACACTAGGGCTTTTCGCGACGGACCACGTAATTTTGAACCATGGTCAAGTGACGTGGGCGACACCTGAGCTGGCACCCCCTCTCCTAACTACCACACCACACCAACGGGAGGACGTTTCAGCTCTCGACAGATTTAACATGAATCGCTGCCCTACACGAAAGTTGTATAGGTAGAAAACATATCTAAAATCTGAAAGTTCAAATTAAAAAAACCCAGTGTATTCACAAATGAATAGCGTAAATCATTAAAAACTCACCAGAGAGCATCCTATCAATAATTCAATCAACAGGTATTGAACGATTTCTCATATTTAATACAACTATTACCACTCCTATATTTTGCTCATAACTCCAACCAATGCCATGTCAATCCAAATGATTCATAATATAACATTAGAGTTTATTTTATTAGTATCTGTTTTACATCAGATTGCATGCAAAAAACTTGCTTGATTGGTCATAAACGTTTGATTGGTCAAAAATAATTTTAAAATGTAGTCGTGTAAATATTGGTCTATGTGTGTTTTAAAATGTATCCTATATTATGCACAAATTCTTCACAGCTGAGACACTTCCAAGCTGACTTTGTGAACCTAATGTTTTGTGGTGGATTTGTGCATTTATGAGTTTAAAAATATTTTTTAAAAAATAGTTTTTATCTATATATTTTCTCAAGAAGTTGATGGGATCATTCTGTATGCAACAAAATATAAATTTCTAGATATTCTTGAATTTATCAATATTGTGTGTAGTTAAATTATTATTTCTCATCAAAAAATTTTAAATTATATTTCTAAATAGTGATATATGTAGACAACTATTGAAGTTCGGTATCTTTATGACATTGAAGTTAAATGCTTCCCTTTTATCATAGATATTGCTATATAATTTGTTGTCAATATAATATTTAAATCTAAATCTAAAAATTCAACTTTGTTCGAGTTAAAATTTGTCTGTATTAATTTAAGGTATTTCGGATAAAATTTAATGTTGCCTGTCGCGACCTATAACAATTAAATCATCTATGTATCTTAATAAGAGCCAAGATGGTTCAATTCTTCTATTTGATTCATAGTAGTGTAAATACAGGTTAGCGAGACTATTATATATATATATATAGAGAGAGAGAGAGAGAGAGAAAGAGAGAGAGAGAGAGAGAGAGAGAAAGAGAGAGAGAGAGAGCTGTAGGTTCATTTTTAATAGCAATAAGAAATCGAAATAAAAAGTGAAATAGGATGCACCCCGCTCCTACTTAGAAAAAATAAATATGAAAAAATTATTATAAAAATTTAAACATACTCTGAAATAAATAAAATTTAAAATTAAAATTACTTAAATGACTTATTTAAAACTTAAAATAAAAGTTTTTGCTAAATACCTGTTGCTCCAATAAAGCAACCATGTAATTTATCTGATAATCACCCTAACTCAGAAAAACTACTAAATAATACAAGTAAAGATAATGAAAAAAAATCTATATTTAACCAGAAGCTGTAATTATTGAAAAATAGAATAATTCAAGACATCACTAAAAATAAAACAATTTTTTGTTTCAAGAACTTCATTTTTTATCCCCTTAAATCACTCCATTTTTCTTACACTCGTTCAAGCTTTCGCCTACTTTAAACAGATTTCTTTCCAAAACACAAAAATCTGTTCTAAAAAAAAGAGATCTATCCAATCTGAGAAAGAGATCCCTAAACAGAATTCACTCTCAAACATTTCTATCTCACCTGCAAAGCCTACTCTCGGAACCCAAGTCAATCACGGTTCTTCCCACTCAACAGAACTGCTCAAAATAACGAAGTTACACCATCTACCGAGGCGGGAAACTTCGGATTCCAAATTGCAGATTTGAGAACTCTGTCGAGCGCTGGGGAAGTTCTAAGGAACAATTGCATTACTACAGCATCTGTCGGCAAGAACCCGATGTATTGATTATATCTCGGATAATGCTTCGGAAGAAGAACTGGATTTTATTGTGACTCGACTGACTTTCTTGGGAGACAAATACACATAAAGAGGAAGAAGAAGTATAGTATTTCGTTCCACAATACTATGCGACATCAATGAAGGTGGAAGTACATCTACTATTCATGGGAAATTTTCGGTATCAAATGGAATTTTGTCCTAGGAAATTTTAAAAATGGATCGTTAATGAGAAGGCAATGCGTTAAGTTTAGAAGAATTTCAAATTTCAAAACATTTAAAACGTATTTTGAAATGTTTCTTTATTTTTCTAATTTAATGTATATAATTTATGTTCTTAAATTTTTTTCACCATTACGCAAAAATAGAGCCCTTTACTATTAAGATACAGAATTTTTACAATTCTTTAGTTGTTGTTCGTAATACAGGTTTACAAGCATAAAGAAAGGAAATTTTTAAAGTAGTTAGAAGTTTTGTTATTTAATATTGCACTTACTCATTGTTGTTTTATAAATTGTTTTAATTAAAATAACCATTATTTGTTTAATTATTGGTATAAGTTTTTTAATTCAATTGCATGAAAACTATATAATTAAACAGATTATTAAATGTAGAGTTTAAAAACTAAAACGTTCTAAATAAAAGTATGCTACAAATTCTAATTGATTGTATTTATTTAAGAAATATATTTATTAGCAAAAAGAAAATAATTCATTTAACTATTAGATCAGCTACATTTTTTTTATAAAACTTGTATTTAATTTTAAAATATTGAACTTTTTTTAAAATTATTGAATTTTTAACTTGAAAAGAGCTATTACAAAGTTTTGGGAAATTTTCAGTATTATGATAGGTATGAACTCAAAATCACATGTATTTCAAAAATGTAGAAAAATTAATTAAACTTCAAAAGCAGCCAAAAAAGAAGAAAAATGTGCTTATTAGTTTAAAAGTATATGTATAAAAAATATAAGTAAAAAAATGTTTAACACTTTACACTTAAAATAAAAGAACAAAATTACTCTGATAATATGTAAACATCTACCTTGAAGTTTTCGAAACATGTCACAAAGTTCATGAACGAAGCATAAAATTTATTATCTTTGCGTCAAGTTCAACATCCTTCCTTCCTTTTAATTGGTTACAGATGATCTTTTGTTCCTAATAAAAGCTGAATCCCCTTCCCCCACCCACTCTTGTTATATTTATGTTTATTTATTTTTTTACATTCGCCTTAATAGTGTGAAGTACTTTACATGATGTGTGCGGACCCTTTTTATCAATGTTATCCTCATTTTTATGATGATGATAAAAAACAATTCAATATTTTTTTCAAATTAAAAAATTCCATCATAGGACAAATGCATTACATCTCCATATAAAAAACAATGTGTATGTTTTGCGAAAAACTGAATTATTCATTAATAACTAAAAGTGTATTCATATTATTTTTAAAACAGGTGGAAAATTTCACATATTTAAAGTTTAATTTATAAGCGTTTTATAAAAATCCTTTTTATGTTTGTGAAAGGTATTTAAGGCTCATATCCGATTGTTGTTCTAAATTTCAAAGGCCTGTGTATTACAAATGTATAGATTTTATTAATACACTTCTTTTGAGAAAATTAATTAATTATTCGAATTATATTTTTAACAAATGCTTATTCCAGTTACTTTATTAAATAGTATACTTTAAAACATTGTACACACACACACACACACAATGGTCTGACAATTTGTTTTATCAGTACCCTTTTCCATCTGTTTAAATGTAAACCGAAATTCCTGATATTGCAAAACTTAAAATAATACGTTTTCTTAACATTAAGTTAAATACCTTGTTTATAGTAATCTAAAAAAGTGTAGAGAAGATATCTTGAAATGATTTTGTTTCATATAGTCACGTATTTCACTCATTTCTATTCTATATAAGTAAGAATAATTATTTTATAAAATATTTGTCTCAAAGACACCTTTAAAATGGATATTTTCAAGGTGTTATTTTTAAGAGAAAAGTTATTCTTTAAATATTTCAAATATCCTGTTGAAGTACCCAAAAACAATGATGCTAACGTAGAAACAAAATTTTAAATTGGTATTGTAAGTACATGTTGAGGAAAAGGCGCATAATCCTGCAAAATCCATGTTTTAAAAAAGTTTATAAAATGTTAGAAGCATATGAAGAAATATGCAGAGAGTCACACAGAATCTTCCTATAAGATCTCATTCATGTGTATTATAAGAGTAATTTTTCAGTGTAATTGTAAGTTGCCTACAATGCTTAGTCAATATTATATAGAAGAGAAATATTTAGATCAATGATTCACAAATGGGTCTATATCGACCTCAGGGGTCTATGACAACCTGTAAGGGTCCACTTCAGCGAAAAAAATAATTTAGGGGTCCATGAGGTATAAATGGGGATCTACGATAGTGGCTCTTATTAAACTAGATGATAACTTTAGTTTTAAAAGAAAATTTAATCAAGTGGAAACCAAATATGCTTATTTAACATGCATTTTTATTAAATTTCTTTAGGTTTATTTACTGTTCCTTGGCAATAGTACAAATTTTAATAAAACAAGAATCATCATTTCAGCGTTTCTAGCCAAAATGAAGCTAAAGGAGTGTGGCAGTATGATATCAATATAAAATAGTACCAAACATCTGTGACGAATCTGTACGGAACCTTTCCACAAATATTCTTAGGCGTCTTTTTGGGGATTATAAATTCGCGTATATTTCCAATCAACTCTGAGAAGCGAACGGGATATGAAAAGTAGATAGGGTATTTAAGTAGAGCGTTGTAAGCTAGCAAAGATGGAGGCTATTCAGCCAGCAGCAGCAGTAGCCGCAAGTTTAGAGGATTCAATTGGATTACGTTAGAGAAGCCTTACTGCTAGTACTCTACGAAGGCATCTTAAAAGCTAATTTACCAGGGGATATACTATAATTTACTATCGTTCAAAACAAGCGCTAGTTTAATAAGATAGTTTAAATTAATGAAAGCTAATAATTCAAATTGCGTGTATTTCTCGGACCTGCTATTTCGGTAGACCTTATTGATCTTACGCGTAGTTATTCATTAATTCCATATTTCATAACTTAATTTATTATTAAAGATAAATCCCTTTTGTTTGACGTAACTTAGAAATTTTATGTCATTAGAGTTTCTAATAATTGAATCAAGTTATAAATATAAATTATTATTATACAAAAGGCTCTTAGTGATTCTTTGCCTTAAATTAA
>BMAU01007206.1:0-23586 GCA_019973935.1 Trichonephila clavipes | reverse complement strand
AAAAGCGTGTTTCTTAGTTTGTTTTTAAAACTATAATTTATTTTATAGTTATTTTTACTATACACTATAAAAATCACAATTCCAGTGATAATTTAATTAAGAGAAAATATACTTACCTGCTTTCAAGGACTTTTCAATTTTTCTTAGAAAACAAGAAAAAAATCCAATAAAACTAAATAAAATGTTCCAAATAAATAATGTCCTTAATAAAGGACATAAATCACAGACACTTTTCGCTAACAACACAGGAACGTTATTTTAACGTTATTTTCCAGCTAAACTCAAATCAACTCAAACGTTTCATGTCTCACGCTTTTCTGATATTTATTTATATATATATATATATATATATATATATATATATATATATATATATATATATATATATATATATATATGTATATGCATATATATATATATCTTGATTAATATGCATTATTTCAGTAGGTTCTTCAATTGCGTTATCAGTTTCAACTTTATTTAATAGGGATCACAGATGCCCATTTTTTTTAATATTCTGCTTATTTACATTTATAAACCATAATAAGTCGTACAACACAGCAATCAAACCTACAAAATTGTTCATGGGGAAAGTGTAGCATGTTCTAAAAATAATTGTGTAAAACGTTTTTCATTATGCATTATATGTTTCAGAATACTCCTGCTTATCCATATATCATAAAACTCTTTCACATGGAAAAGACGAAACAGAAATATATTATATATATTTACAACTTCCCTAAAAAAGACGGAGATAACCATACCAATAAGTTCGAAGGTCAGCTAAAGTAATATTTTAGGTTTCAAGAAACGTAATAAAAAATCGCTCATTGTTTGATATCGATAAAGAAACGTAAAAAAAAATCTCTCATCGTTCTCATATTGACCGCAAAGCAAACAAAATATTTGTTTAATCTGGTTGTAGGATCAAAGAAGGCTAATGAGCGTTTGAAGTGGAATCTTTTATTTTTGATGATCACCAGATGATAAAAATAAATTATATCAGTGTAAATGTGTATTTTTATTATGTCAGAAAGCATCTTGTTTTATTTCATTCCAAAAAATTATTTTTTAAACCTTTTATTTTCAATATGCTCGCGCCCCCCTCGCAGGGTTACCGCGCCCCCCCAGGGGGGCGCGCCCCACAGTTTGAGAAACACTGACGTACGGCATTTTTCACTCTGGTTTTACACACAAATATTTCTTTGGGACACTTCGACCAAATCATGTTGTGTAAGCTTTCATTAGCTTTTTGAGTTCCGCAATTAATGCACCGTTCTAAAAGTTCATTCGAAGCAAGTCGTTGATAAATAGAAAGGATGCGTGGCAAAAACCTTTCATTGATTGGAGTCCCAACATGTTCTTTATGCTGACCTGGATTTTGTTCTTTTGCTTTTGCGGACTGGTAAAAACACCATGAGTCAGCCCCGATTGGACATTTCGAATGCTGAGGTTTTTGGTCTGTCGAAATGCTGTGATGTAACGTAGCATATATTGCTTTTTTCATAGCAGGAACATTGCCTTTGTTTTGTACTATGGCTTTTTGGTAGTATAAAGTTAACTTTTTAATTGTTGCCTCTTTCAATGTACCATGGCCTTTTCCTCCTAATGAAATGCCACGGGCTCTCGATTACTTCATAGCATTTCGTAGACCAGTGCCCAACCTTTTACTGACATGATTAATGCACTCCTCTTTTTTATTTCAAATTTATCCCCATACACATTTTTTCTGTTAGGTAATTGAAGGTTTTACAATCTCCATCAGACAATAATGTGGAATAACTAAATCCCATTTCTTGATATCTTTCCTAGAGGATCAATGCTGCCTCCATTTCCATCGAAGTTGATGAGCCATAATGATTAACATCGCAATCCTTCCTATGACCTTCAAACCAAATGTCATACTCTGCACTTGATTCTCCCAGTTCTCTTTTTGCCACAGAACAGTTGCGACATACCTTACACATGACTTCAAAATCAATTACATAGCCTGTAAGTCTATCAATAACACAAGCTATGCCAATCAAAGATGTATGCCCACGTGTCTATCAGCTACCATCAAATGAAACACTTATATCAACAACGGGAACATCAGTTGGTGCTTCGTATGCCTTTCTCACTTCTCTATGTACTTCGCTCTGCAAAGTCTCTGCAACAATACCGTAGGCTGTGTGAAGAAGTTTAATGGATTTGCTATATGTTCTCGATGAAAAAGGATATACATTTACTGCCATACAAAACTTTTCAATTGCAGAGTAACCTTTTCCAATATTAGAGAATGCTTTGCGTGATGCGTAAATTAATATTCGGAACAGTATTACCTTGCCTTTCATTAGACGTTTCTACAGCACAAACGTTTTCAGCGCAAGAACTGCAGGTTAAATTTAACACATAGGAAAATCCTACCTTGTTTCCAAGTGCAAGCTTTAAAGTTTGTTTGTCACAGTCTGGACATTTTAGTTTCATAAACATTTTGCTGATTTGCTTAAGTTCACAATAATCAAATTTCCCACTTCAGAACGTCCAGTCTTTTCAGTACTTAATAACTGCTTAATTCTGATGTTAGGATCAAATATATTTTTTTCTTCTGTGACACATGTATTTACAGAATCACTACACCAACGTTTGCTGTTCATTTGAGCAGAATGATTTCGACGTTTTACTCGTGGCATTTTTAAGACAAACCTTCAAGAGATAGAAAGAAAGATAATACAATTCTCAGCAGTTTCAGCAACAGCCTTGAAGAGACCATAAGCAGTAAAAGTCTTTAAAAAGACTTTTTTTCAAAATAAAACGCAAGTAAAACTAGTACGATAACTGCAAAACAAACGAAAAGATGCGCCATCAACAATAACAAATACCTTGTAGTTAAAGTTGTAGTCACTAAAAAGTACGGTAAAGCTTTACAGTTAGGGTTAGAATAAAGTAAAATTTATTTTGAAAATAATTGATAAAAATTAGCTTAAAATCAATTACACCTCTAAAAAGGGGCGTGGTCGAATTTCCAAATTTGTTTGTTTACATTTTTCAAATGAAATTTTTTCCAATTTCTAATTTTGAGGCATACAAAAGTGATATATCAATCGAAAGGTAATCGTTCAAAGAATATAACTAAATAAAATTAAAAAAAACGATAAAATCATCATTTTTAGGGTACCAAGTCCTCTTAAATCAAAAATTGCTTCGTTTAAATTAAAGCAGTGTTTCTCAAACAGTGGGGCGCGCTCCCTACGGGGCGTGGTAACCCTAAGAGTGGGCGCGAGTATATTGGAAAGTCGAAAACAAAAGATTATTTTTTAAAAAAATTATTAATTTACACAAAATAAAACAAACAAATAAAATATATTCTGACATAATAAAAATAAAATACACGTTTACACTCACATAATACACTTTTAAATATATCAGTACTGCGCAATGTATTTTCGAATTAATTTAAGAACGAAGTTAAGAATATTAAGCTAACTACACTAAGTTAAGAACTAATTTAATAATTACCAGTGAACCCATGAGCTTGTCATATACACAAATTAACACTTATCTTGATAATTTGTATATTTTATAATTATTCACTAAAATGCCGATTAAAAATTACGCAGTTTACTCCCTAATACCACCATTTTTTAACAAGTAGGGGGACAAATGTGGTGTATTGGAGGGGAGGGGGAATTGGAAAAGGAATAAATGAGCAAGTCTTCTGAAATAAGTAAATCTGTCGCAAACTGTGTTTAGGTCCTTTTATTGCATTCCAAAGCTTTCGCAATAGTTTTATGGATAGCATTGCACAGAAACGATCGTACTTTGGAAAGACGTATATATACGTCCAGGGTAAATAATGTGCTCTCTGAGCGCGAAACGTTTATATATATACCGGAGTCACTTAAGAGATTACAGTCGTATTGTGTTGCTTTAGCGTCAAATTACAGTATCATTGAATTCAAAACATTATTATTGTATGGAAAGGGGAGGGGGCGATGAAAATTATGATTGAATATTGGATGGCAAATATTAAAAGTTCTAGAAGCACTGAATTAAAGTAATGCTAAGAGTGATAAAAGATTCTCAGGTAAAGGATTTTGTGAATATAAATCATTGTGAAGTGTTGTGTTTCCTTTTCTTCTCGCTTTCCCAATAACAAGAGAGAGAGTGTGTGTGAGAGAGAGAGTTATATTTACGTTGCAATTCAAAGCTGCACGAGCTTATTGGTGATGCACCACGTAATTTTGAACGACACCTCAGCTTACATTCTTCATCTTCTAACTTCCACAACTCACCAACGGGAGGATGCCTGAGCCTCGATATACTTAAAGTGTATCAGCCATCTCTGTGCACGGCGGGTCTTCAGAGGTACTAGGCTCGAAACGATTATAGTTCACATTTATTCTGTAATATTTATCCACCCTGCATTTGTTACAAATGATAAGTTGAACATTTAAATGCTCTTTGAAAATTTAAATCTTAATCAACGTGAAAAGTAAATGTTATTTAATAGTTAAAATTGGAAATTATTTTTCAAACAAGTATTTAATTGACATAATAACGAAATCCTGTAAGATATTTTGAAATGAGATAATTTTATAATCCAACGTATTTTAAATAAAGAGAAATGTTTCAATTTTTTTCTAAAAAAGTTGGTTTGTGGAAGGAAATGGTTTATATTTGTATACATATATGTAACATCATATTATATGACATACAGCATTATTTAATATAGTATTTAATACATAAAAGCATTACTTTTATGTATAAAAATAGTACTTACATACACCGTTCTATTAAAACTATGAGTAAAAAAAAGTACTAAGCTCCTTTCAGAGTAAAATCGTAAGATTGACGAACAAAAAATACTGCAAATTCAGTACAATCAGCTAATATTGCCTTGGTATATGGGTAGAAAAACCATTGAAACCCTTTCAACATGAAATATGTGCAAATCATCTACAAATTAGTACTAAACAAGTAAAGGTTAAAGAAAACAGACGGTTTATAAAATAAAACGAACTAAAAAAATGAATGCGTGTTTTAAAATGTCTGCTTAAATGGACGTAAACATAACAAATTCATAATTAAATATCCAAAGAAATATGAATACGGATTACAAAACTATATTTTTAAGAAGACCCCGAATCTTTTCTTAAAACCACATAATGCCAACATAAAATAGGACTTCGCTCACAAACATAATTTTCCTCTCTCGTTAGTTGGATACAATACATACATTCTTATATTTCATTTGTATTGGTGAAGCGGAAACTTTTTTCTTTTCAAAAGAACAAAGAAAAAGAAGTTTTGGAAGAGCAAAATGATGGTATAAGACAAGAGATGGTAAGAAATAAAATCCTTTTCTCTAGAACTGAAGAACTTTTTTCCCCTTAAAATGCTTTCATTTACAAATAAGTAAAATGGAATTACTCAAGCATGTGTTCTTTCCCTCCTCTTAAATCACTTTGTCAATAGATTTAAAGAGCGTGCAGAGAGTTCTGAAACCAATCTTTAAAAAGAAATCTGTTACTTTATTATCTTGTTTCATTATATATATACTTATATATATATATATATATATATACATATATATATACATATATATATATATACTTATATATATATATATATACATATATATATACATATATATATAATTATATATATATATACTTATATATATATATACTTATATATATATACTTATATATATATATACTTATATATATATATATATTTATATATATATACTTATATATATATATATATATACTTATATATGCTTATATATATATATATATATTATATATATATATATATATTATATATATATATACTTATATATATATATACTTATATAAATAGTGGGTACTGAAGTATATTGTACAATTGACCAATTCGCCAAGAGCTGCGATAACGAGCCAATAATGGAAGACCGTTCGAGCGCATTTTACGAAACAACAACAATATTATTGATGATATTATTTGACAAAGTTTTTTGATTGGCGACGTCTTTTTATTTAGCGATTGGTCAACGGTAAAACATAAAGGGTGTTTTTTTATAGGTATAGAACTTTAAATTGCAATAAAACAACGATGTATTATTCGATTGACATGAATTTTTTTTATTCGAAAGATAATCTTGTAGCATTACATTTTAAATACTTTACACAGCCCCACAGAAAATAGTCTAGCGGTGTTAAGTCACAAGACCTTGGAGGCCATTTCACAGGTCCAAAACGTGAAATTAGGCGGTCACCAAACGTGTCTTTCAATAAATCCATTGTGGCACGAGCTGTGTGACATGTTGCGCCGTCTTGTTGGAACCACAGCTCCTGGACATCATGATTGTTCAATTCAGGAATGAAAAAGTTAGTAATCATGGCTCTATACCGATCACCATTGACTGTAACGTTGTGGCCTTCATCGTTTTTGAAGAAGTACGGACCAATGATTCCACCAGCGCATAAAGTGCACCAAACAGTCAGTTTTTCTGGATATAACGGTGTTTCGACATACACTTGTGGATTAGCTTCACTCCAAATGCGGCAGTTTTGTTTGTTGACGTAGCCATTCAACCAGGAGTGTGCTTCATCGCTAAACAAAATTCGCTTATGAAAATCGGGAACAACGGGAATCTCGTTTTGGGCCCATTCGACGAATCTACGCCTTGCTTGATCATATTTAAAATGTAATGCCACAAGATTATCTTTCGAATTAAAAAAAAAATCATGTCAATCGAATAATAAATACATCGCTGTTTTATTGCAATTTAAAGTTCTATACCTCTAAAAAAACACCATTTATATGTGTCGAGCAGTGAAAAGAATAAATGTGATAATTCTATTTGGCTTAACATCTTCTATTTTGTTTTGTTATTCTACGTTGAATTTTCAGTTTGACAAATTAAATTTTTTTTTTCATAAGATCATTTCCATGTTTAGAAGAGTTTCGTTTAAAAAACAGGAACTCATTTGATATCGGAGTACTAATCGCCATGTACTGTTTACCATGGTTAAGGAATAGCTCCAAGCAGCTATTTTTGTAGAGTGATATGGAATCCACAAGATGGCGGCCTAACTGTGAAAATCTTCAGGAAAATAATTTTAGAGAACTGCTTTGAAATATATTGAAATATGTTTCAAATAAGGAATATAGGAATAGAATGAAAGTAACCAATTTCAATCAATAATTAATATCAATAAAAATAATAATTATTATATTTAATAATAATTATTATTTATAATAATATGTGTCTTATATAATTATATTATATTATACATAACAAATATATAATATGTATTATATAATTAATAATGAATATCAATTAATTGCTGATAGCCTGCAATATTCCAAAAACTACGAGTTCATTTAATGAATTTCATTGGACAAGAAACGTTTAAAAATGCATTATTTAAAGGTAAACCGAAGTGGAAATGCGCAATATGTAGCAATAATAAAAAGCACATCCCTCATATTCTTTAATAAAAATACTGACCATAGTTATAAGAAATATCCGCATTCGAAAATAGCACAAAACATAGCAGAAGATTGAAACAGTAGCTTGAAGATCAAATGCAATGAAAATGGATAAATTTTTAAAGAAATCAAATTAAAATCGTTTGAAATTAATAGGGTTATCTCGAAAAAAACCAATAAAGATTAATTCTAATATATGTTATCCCCATAGCAAACCCATAAACACACGATAAAGATATCAACCTTCATGTAATGTTATCGCCCATCGTGGCGATCATAAACAACAATTTGGCACTTAACACAGCGACATCCAATTATCACCAAAAATGTATTAACAAAATATTTAACTACGAAATTAAGTACTAATAAATACTAAATAAATCTATAATCGGAAAACATGTATATCCTTGAAACCAGTGGTACTCAACCTCAAAGGTCCATTGACCTATTCTAAGTGGTCCGGTCATGTCCCATTACACTAAGAAATTCAATTATTGGAGAACAATATACTGAAAATTTAGCGGGAATTTCTATCGATTAAGCAATTAAACATACTAATTTTGCTACCAATTGTTTTTAATAGTAGAATGTAAGCTAGAGGATTGGTCATATAGGGTGTTTTTTTAGAGGTATAGAACTTTAAATTGCTATAAAACAACGATGTATTATTCGATTGACATGAATTTTATTTTAATTCGAAAGATAATCTTGTGGCATTACATTTTAAATATGATCAAGCAAGGCGTAGATTCGTCGAATGGGCCCAAAACCAGATTGCCGTTGTTCCCGATTTTCATAAGCGAATTTTGATTAGCGATGAAGCGCACTTCTAGTTGAATGGCTACGTCAACAAACAAAACTGCCGCATTTGGAGTGAAGCTAATCCACAAGTGTATGTCGAAACACCGTTACATCCAGAAAAACTGATTGTTTGGTGCGCTTTATGGGCTGGTGGAATCATTGGTCCGTACTTCTTCAAAAACGATGAAGGCCACAACGTTACAGTCAATGGTGATCGATATAGAGCCATGATTACTAACTTTTTCATTCCTGAATTGAACAATCATGATATCTAGGAGCTGTGGTTCCAGCAAGACGGCGCAACATGTCACACAGCTCGTGCCACAATCGATTTATTGAAAGACACGTTTGGTGACCGCCTAATTTCACGTTTTGGACCTGTGAAATGGCCTCCAAGGTCTTGTGACTTAACACCGCTAGACTATTTTCTGTGGGGCTGTGTAAAGTCATTGGTCTATGTGGATAAGCCACAAACGTTTGACCATTTCGAAGACAACATTCGCCGTGTTATTGCCGATATACGGCCACAAATGTTGGAAAAAGTCATCGAAAATTGGACGTCCAGATTGGACTACATCCGAGCCAGCCGTGGCAGTCATATGCCAAAAATCATATTTAAAATGTAATGCCACAAGATTATCTTTTGAATAAAAAAAATTCATGTCAATAGAATAATACATCGTTGTTTTATTGCAATTTAATGTTCTATACCTCTACCCTATAATTCGGGGGTGGCCAACCTTTTTGGGAAGAATGCCGCTATCTAATAAAAACAATTACGCTTGTCTCTTCAGACTTTTTGCAACAAGCAAATAAAAGGTGTAAAACTCTTACTTACAGGCGTATTACGGAACTTTTTACGAAAATAGCACATATATTATATAAGTCTACGGAGTGGAAATTTAAAATTAATATAATAAATAAGACAAAAGTACTAACTTAAGTTTTATTTATTTTTTCAATTTCAATCAGTTAGTTCAGGTGTAAAATAAAAAAGAGTAATTATATATATAACCAGAAAAGTTTAATTCTAAATAATTATATTAAACAGTCAATACTTTTTTAAAGTGTTTTTCAATTTGTAGATTTTATACTGGATCATCTATATTAGGATTGGTTCTCAAAGATGTTAACAAATCCAGTTGTTTTTTATGTGCATTATAGTTTCACTTTTTTCTCCGAAATCTAGACAAAAAATCAAGAGTGTGTTCACAAAAGAAGATGTGTTAGCAAGAAAAGCTAAATCTCTTAGCATACTGTAACGTCGTCAGATGGTAGCGTGAAAATAATACATCACAGCAAGATTGTGGGAGTAAAAAAAATACTTTTAATATTTTTCTCCAATAGGAAAATTGATTTAAGTTAGATTAAGAAGTTGATAATTTCCATGCCAAGCCAGTATGGAGACCCCGTTTTGGGGTCGCTCACTCCACAGCTTGTCTCCGTCCAGTCCGCAAGGCGTTTTTACTCATTCGCGTTTCGGATTCCTGGTCAGCATCACCGAGCAAAAAACTCTGGGATTCTCCTCTCCGCTTCCTCAAACGATCAGCCCTTCTCTTTTCAGAGATCTTTTTTCTTCTTTTGCTCGTTCTCTTTTTTTCTCCGGTCTCCCCCGTCTCCTGAAAAAGAACCCTTTTAAACACCAGGGGTGTGTTCACAACACGCCCCTCGCTTCTTCTTATTCGCAGGTCACCAAAGACTCTCTTGACCTCCTCCTTCTTCCTATTGGCGCATAACACGCCAAAACACACCCGAGCTGTCTGGCCCAAGGCGCCATAGTTCCTTGTCCACATCTGGACACACTTGTCCATCACGCCACCTGTTTCTAGTATTCCATTCACAAAACCCTAGAAAAGATGACATGATTATTTTGAGATACGCTTTGCCTATTGTCAAAGGGGCGCCGAAGTCCATTATGGCGACCCGTCTGCCGCCTCCACTCCCTGAGTTCAGACAATAAACAATGGCCCCATGGCCACGTGCACTGGTCACTCCCCAGCTGGTTGATCACAACAATCCAGGGACAATCGATGGGTGTCGTTCTTGTCCTTGACCAGCTGGAGAAACCATAAAACCTATTATGAATCGGAAGATGGGAATTCACTCCCCTCGAAGATGTCACAATACCTTCATTCTTGAGAAGCAAACATCCACTGGACAGTTCCTTGTTTTCTTTCAGTTATTTTAAAACATGTTCCTTTAAATATCGGAATCTCACGAATACACTTCCTTTGGAAAACCAACGCCCACAATAATGAAGGAGTGTTGTCTACATTATAAAGTTCTATTGTAATTTAATTCAGTGTTTTTAAAATAAACTTTTATGTTTTGTCTTGTCTCAGACAACCAGATTTCAGTAAAACAGATAAGAAAAATTAGTCGTTATTAATACTTTTTTAAATTTTTCAATAAGTCTTCGAGTGCCACTTTAACAACTCAGCCCTGCCACACAGTGGCACACATGCAGTGGGTTGACTACCCCTGTCATATATGAAAGGAAATATAAATCATCCCATAACTCAGTTAAAATTGAATAAAAAATAATTTTTCTTGTGCATATTTGATAGGTTAGTTAATATAGTATTGAAGTAAAAGCCAAAAATGAGTTTTAACATTTTGATCAATTTTGCTTTGATCAATGATCTTATTGTATGTATTTTCCATATTCCCACGTTTCTCTCTCTCTGTCCGCATTAAATATCTATCATAGATATGCGGGGACGGCGGGGGAAAAAGGTTGAGTACCCCTAATTTAGACAGTCAAAATAATTTAAAAAAGTAATATTAACTCAGATAAACTTAATATAATTTTTATATACTTTTTGTGTTACATCGTCGGCATATTCCGTCAAATGAAAAGACAAAATGCCGAAATATTCAGTCAAAAGAAGATACTGTTTCCGAGTACCTTTGCACACAGTAATAATAATGACGATAGTATTTGTCGACATTTGTGTGTGTGTGTGAATTAACGTAAGTATATTTTTATTATTTCATTATTCAGCATTAACAGTGTTTTATTAATAAAGATTGCATTTAATAAAATTTTACTGTTGCGAAATAGAATTCCTCAAATAAAACCTCCCTTCTCCTATTTTTCAAAATAAATTTAAAAATAATTTTAATCGGACTGGAATCAATTATTTTTAATGATTATATTACTAAGTGTTTGAAGCAAATGTTTTACTATTATTTTTTAAGTTACATGACAAAAAATTAGAATAATTATATGAATAGTGTTTCCTTTTCAGATTTTTTAATGTCTTTAAAAACATGTATAACAAAACTCGTCTCTTTTTTTAAAAAACTTAATTAAAATATTTATTTAATTTTTGTTATTTAAAATCTAAAGTTTTTCAGAAAGGAGAGCTTATTTAGTCCAAATTTGTTTTCACATCAACTGGAAACAAATGCTTCGTTTAAGATAACACACATACAAATAAACATAGCGGAAGGCAAATAAATATGAACTGTATATTGCTGATCCTATAATCTGGCATATATTAAGAAATCATTATTATAACTATTCTTTTCAATAATAATAAAGCAAAAATTCCTCATTGTCAGAAATATACCAACTTTATTAGCTCAGAACAAAAAATTGAATTAATGAAAACAACAAATGCTATATAAAATGCATAAAATGCTTACCATGATTAGCATTTTTGGTAACAGGTTCCATCATTCCATAAATAAAGTATTTTTTACTCATACTCTTCAATATGTTCCAGGTAGTGGGATCAGAAGCATAAAATTATTCTATAAAGGAATTTTACTTCTCAAACAACTGATTATATGAGCACATGCAGTCATCGAATTCGCAACTTCAATTTAACGTCTTTGACGAAATATAAAAAAAAAATACAATATTTCAAATTTAATGAAATATTTTTGTTGCCATTCACAAAAAAAGATTTCAAATAAAAACGATAGAATTAAATTCAATTTTTAACAAATATCTTCGTAAATATTTATGCAAATAAAAATAAATTAATATCGTCTGCATTGCAAAATAAATAAAAAATCAATTAAATTTTTGAATATTAATTTATTATCAACTCGTAATGGTATTTGTAAATGAATCATCAAATTCGGGCATGTTAATGCTGTTTGTTGATAATTCTATTCTTGAAGAATATATATTTTTATGCCTCTTTTCACATTCAGTGAAAAATTAAACAAATGGAATTCAAAAGACAAATTATAGATATTTATTAGAAATTTTTTTTTATGCGGACGAAATGCAAAAACTTTCTCAATAGACTATCATTCTAAAACATCTGGCATGATGTATAATACTGCTTAGTCATTGAGCATGCTGATAAATAAAAGCTTTTTCAAAGCACTTAGTAATCCATTGCAAAAACAATCATGCGCCATTTGTCTACGACGAAAGCAATGCAGACAAAATAAAGATGCTCGTTCTTTTATTTGTATTAAACAAATAAATAAAAAAACCTTATTTTGCATAAGTAAAAGGAATTTAACTTTTTTATAAAGGAAATTTATATCTTAAATAACTTAGAGAGAATTTATAAAATAATAAATATTAATATGTGTTAATATGTATATTTTAATTAAGATTAATATGTATATTTTAGATCTGCTTGCTTCACTAATAAGCAGGTTTTTAGGAAGCTTAAAAAACTGAGTGTTTAAATTCAAATTAATTTTATGCATTTTAATGCTTGGCTAAATCATTTATATTTCAAAATTAAATTTATTTTTTCATAAAAGACTCTAATCAATGTGCTTTTTTCCCATTTATAAGTTACGATATAAATTTAAACATTACAAAATATAAATTTATACAAATTCTTTTACAGTAAACATAAATTTTTAACAACTTCTTTAAAAATAAAATTAAAGCAACTTTAATTTTTTTCTTTGTCTTTCTGTGAAATAATTTATAACAATTTTATTCCAGAAACTAATCAATAAATTGGACGAGATTAGTTTTGGGGAATTTAATTATCTTTATACAATGTGGTTTATCAATAATATGTCTGCAAAATTACGCTATTAAGTTTATCAAATCTAACAGTGTGAAAATTTTTCCAGATACTTGAATTGAGAATTAAACTTCAGAAAATATGAAACACAAAAATGCTTAGTTTGTTAAAACTGTATTAATGGAAACAAATAATATTTTTTTTTTCTAAATTGTAAGTTTGAACGATTGTTGAAATAATTGATGATAAATTGATTTTATTACCAAGATATGAAATTGTTCATATTGCTTCCAAGTAATTTTGTTTTTGTTATTAGAAATTAAACTAGATCCCCAGGAAATCTAAACCTTTTCAGATATAAAAATTTTTTTCGAAGGCTACAAGTTATAAATTAGAAAATAAGGTATTTGAAATCTTTTAACGAAATTTAATTTATTGCTGTCGCGAATCCTCGTTTCGCGCTTTCGCCTCGTGACTAACTTGAAAATAACACTTTTAATTTAGCTCAATT
The DNA here is from genome assembly GCA_019973935.1 of Trichonephila clavipes. NCBI lineage: Eukaryota > Metazoa > Arthropoda > Arachnida > Araneae > Nephilidae > Trichonephila > Trichonephila clavipes. The sequence continues at coordinate 9,861 of BMAU01007206.1, read as the reverse complement.
TAATGTATGTATACAGCTGTGGGGCAAGGGATTGTGGCTCACGTGCATTATCTAAAACTCGAGAGGTGATTCCGTCATGTATCAATGAAAGTTTACTTACGTAATTACCTTAAATTATTTGACAAAATCTAAGTAGATCATTAAAATATTGTAAGGGCAGAATTTCAAAGTTATAAGTGGAGTAGAATTTTCAAAACTGTACCTTTCGTGTTGTCATTCTCAATTCAGAGGAATTAAATGAGTAACACTTACAATTTGTGGATTGCATAAGCAAATACTTCCTGTGGGCCACAAAAGTGTTCGCTCACTTGCAATTTCTCATATAAAATTTAATATTTTCGACTAATAAAAATTAATATAGTGTTATTGAAATTTTTTATGATGTCTGCAACTTATTTTAATGGAATTACATAGTTAATTATTTTAAAAATAGTATAATTATTTTTTAAAAAAATTAAAAAATCATAAAGCTATTAAAATTACGCTACAAAAGTCTTCGTACACTTAACAAAAATTTCAACTTAGATTTAAATATTGCATTTCTTTCTTAATTTAGTAGGATATCTTTTAGTGTCCACAACAACTTTTAAGTATTTTGGTATAGATTTAATCAGTTTTTTTGTAATTTCTGCATCGATTTTCCTCCATTCTTCTGTGATTATAGTTTTTACTTCACATTCTGTGTTTCTTTGTCATGGTTTCTTTCTTTACATCAAATTCTCACCAAATATGTTCTACTGAGCTAAAAAAAGTGATTGATGAGGTGTTTTCATAATTTGGGGACAGTTGTAGAGACACCAGGGGCGTACAATGAGAGCAGTGCTCTCGGGCGTCATTACTCTGTTAAAAAATGAAGTCGTAACCAATATCCAAATTGCGGGTGGATAATTTAAAATTTATCTTTAAAATATTTAAATAGTGCTCATGCTTCACAATATGAACAAAAAATACAAAATAACCTAATCCTATGGCCGATTCTTCCCCCACCACGCAAGAACATTTCCACCTCCATGTTTTATTGATTCCAACTAGATTCTTGGGATTAAGTTTCCGAAAATTCAAAACTGAAAGCAAATTGATTGGGATGGCAGATAATTCAACATTTTTGGTTCAAATGGACATATAATAGCTTGTAAATGAAAAAATAAGGAGTTTCATTCCATGAATTTATGTGGAACAAGAAATCCTCCCCTTTCATGCTTTAGCATTGAGGTGAAGGTGCTCTGGCGTGGGGGTGTAAATAAGCCTCAGAATTAGGTAATTTGGTATTTTTTATGGTATTGTGAATCCTGAGTTCTATTTAAATATTTTAAAGAGAAATTTTAAATTATCCGCCCAAAATTTGGATATTGGTGACGACATCATTTTTTAACAGGGTAATGACGCCCGAGCGCATTGTACGCCACTGGTGTCCCCACAACTGTCCCCAAATTATAAAAAGACTTCCTCAATTTCTTTAATTAGCCCAGTAGAACATATTTGGTGAAATTTTGATTTAAAAAAAGGAAATAAGACAAATTTACACAAAATGGGAAGTAAAAACAATATTCACAGAAGAATGGAGGAAAATCGATGCAGAAAATACAAAAAATCTGATTGAATCTATACCAAGACACTTAAAAGTTTTTGTGGACACTAAAAAGGTATCCTACTAAGTACTAAAATAAGAAAGAAGTACAATATTTAAAGCTAAGTTGAGATTTTTGTTAAGTGTACGAAGACTTTTGTGGTGTAATTTTTAGTAGCTTTTTGATTTTTAATTTTTTTAAAAAAATAGTTACGCTATTTTTGAAAAATTAATTATATCATTCTATTACGAACAAGTTACAGATATCATAAAAAATTACAATTACAATATATTCATTTTTATTAGTCGAAAACATTAAATTTTATAAGAAATTGAAAGTGTACGGACTCTTTTGTGGCCTACTGTATACATTTAAGTAATTCATACATGCACCATAATTTGGCTTCCTAAAATGCTTCTAATACAGATCGAATAAAAATTAAAACTTTATTAGAAGTAAAAAGAGTATATATCAGTCAATATCTTGACTGATTTTCATGATGCAAACCTCTTAAAAGTTTTTAAAAATGCCATCGCGTTTTATTGAAAATAACAGTGAAAAACTACATTTGACATAAAAATTTAGAAAATATCCTTTTATAGGCCTGTTTCACTATTATGTCTAAGGAAATTTATAAAAATCAGTAAATCAATCTATTCTCTTTCATACTTAAATTTTCAAAGCATGTTAAGTTAAGTATTTCTTGGCTTTTCGTTAAGTTAGATATGACAACTTGAATTCGAGTGTCAATTTTTTTTTAAAATAAATCTCTATAAAATGTTATTATTTAAATCAAAGGTTTCCAAACTTTTTTGTCTTATAGTCCCCTTGCCATGTTTTTCGGTTTAGTGTTGACCCCTATTTACCTAATATTAAATTTTCAAATTCATGAACTTACATTTCTTTTTGACCGCTGGTGTCAAGCTACTTACTTTGAAAGATTTAAATTTTTAACTTTAGTGTAGTTTAAAACTTAAGAAGCACATGTTAATTAATTAAATTAAACTTTAATTAATACATGAAATCTTTTTTACATAAAGTAACTGAGCAACAAACAAACGCTATTGATGGGAGGGATGAATCTAGTGTTTCAATACCAAATTTCAACTTTTGGCATCAATCTTGTCAGATTTAACCCCAAATCTCATCGGTTAGTAAGTAGCATCCTGTCTTTTTTTCTTTCTTTTACTGTTTTGAGTTTTGAAAACTTCGCTGAAACTCTTTACTAGAAAAATAAAATAAAAACGTTTTCAAGATATTCTATAATTCTGGATAAATAATAATAAAACTTTTTAAAGCCAAAAAGGGTGACATCAGTTTCTGAACTTTACTTTAACATCTTTGTTAGTGTCTATTCCTATCACTTCTGCTCATAATCTGGCATTTTTTTTCGATTTGACTGTATAAATTCATTGTCTACAGGGATATCATTATAGTCAAAGCATTATCAAATATAGTTTCAAAATCTGAATAAAGGGTATTTAAATGTTGAAAGTTGGTGGAAACATCATTTTCGTGACTGGTTGATTGCCTATGAGAAATTAAGAAACTGCGACGTACAATATTTATATTCCTGAAGAAAGAAGATTCGATCTGTGTACCTTCCGTTCCGTACTCAAGTACTTTATCGACCACGCCAAAACGATCGTCTTTGAGTGATGTTTGGTACTTGTTTATATAGATATCATGCTGCCACATATCCCCAAGCCAGTGATTCGGCGATTAGGCGAACGAATGATACCATATTCGTAGCGAGCATGGGAATAGTTGCGTCATTCGAGACGGCTTAAATATTGAGTCATTTGGGTGAGACGGCTTTGTGTGACGGCTTAATTGCGTCATTTGTGTCTGACGGTTTAGTTGCTTTTACAGTGGACAGGTGGCGCCACGACTGTCGTGCATGAAGGGTGCGGCTCCTTTGCACGGCCAGGGTCATCAACAATGGAAAAAGATTCGATCTTCGTACCTTCCGTTCCGTACGCAAGTACTTTATCGACCACGCCAAAAAGGATTGTGTTTGCGTGATGTGTTATAACCCCCTGGAATCTACCCTGGACACCAAGATTAATTTGAGGCAAAGAATCACTAAGAGCCAATTGTATAATAAGAACTTATATTTATTAACTTGATTCAAATATTAGAATGACATAATGACATATATTATGACATAATAATGACATAAAATTTCTATGTTACGTCAAACAAAAGGGATTTTCCTTTAATATTAAGTTAAATTACGAAATATGAAATAGTCAATAACTACACGTAAGATCAATAAGGTCTACCGAAATAGGAGGTCTGAGAAATACACGCAATTTGAATTATAAGCTTTCATTAATTTAAACTAATCTTATTAAACTAGTGCTTGTTTTGAACAATAATAACCTATAGTATATCACCTGGTAAATTAGCTTTTAAGATACCTTCGTAGAGTACTAGCAGTAAGGATTCACTAACGTAATCCAATTGAATCCTCTGAACTTGAGGCTACTGCTGCTGCTGGCTGAATAGCCTTCATCTTTGCTAGCTTACAACGCTCTACTTAAATACCCTATCTACTTTGCCTATCCCGTTCGCTTCTCAGAGTTGATTGGAAGTATACGCGAATTTCTAGTCCCCAAAAATACGCCTAAGAATATTAGTGGAAAGGTTCCGTACAGATTCGTCACAAACCCCTCCAAGAAGAAAACGGGATTTATTTGAAGGTCACAAAAATGGCCTGAAATAAATTACGTAACAAATTCTAAAACTTAATTCATGACCTCTAAGACTTTAATATATATCTAACCATCGGATACTTTAGGAATTCTCAAACTCTAAGGGAAATAAAAGCATGACGACCACAAACTTCGTTTGAAATTTGCTGTTTGTTTGATATAATATTTACAGGTTTAGATTTCCCTACAGTACAGCCAATTCTGTCTCAGAGGCGAGGAAAAAACCACCGAAGTGGAAAACAAAAAAACCTGCCTGTGTGCTTTACTTAACTACTTAAATACGAACAAACTTAATCTTGCTTCATTTACAGTTGAATCGTCGCTTTCTATACAATGAGGGTCAGCTACCCTGAAATGAGAACTTTCTTTAAGAATTAGGAAGAAACAAACATATACTGTATGTACAAACACATTCACATTTTACATATCATTTTCTAATATATCAATTAAGGCATCTGGCTCCTTAAAATTCCCATTCGATGCATGTTGCACTTGTTAGTGTTATTGTTAGCACTGCTTAAATACGCCGCGTCCCAAGCCACCAGATGTGAAAAAAATATACTCATACATATACATACAATTTCAAACATCTTTCAGCAAATATTAAAACAAATAACCAAAGGAATTGTCGCATTTTAGCGAAGTCATACATAGAAGTAATCAAAGGCATTTTTACAATTGTTTTCTCCATATTTATATAAAAAAATTAACAAGACAAAAGCTTATTTTTCTCTTCTAGAAAATCACACTCATTGTAGTGTCCACTTTTGCTTGGCTTCTTAAATTTTAAACATCCGCCCGTGACTTGCTTCATTGCAATAATTCTTCCGGCCACTTGTTCGAAAGAATAAAAAAAAAGAAACGATACAACCTGATTTTTTTCTTTGTCCTCTATTTGCTCCTATCCGCCGGATCTCCGTCTAAGGCTTCCATGCTGTGGCTCCTTCTCCTTAGGCTGTTCTGCGGTAGACTGTCGATCCCAGTGCTCCTTAGCTCCTCTGGTATTCCTAAGGGCTCCTTAAAGCGGCTCCGTAGGTAGTAAGGACAATGTCTCACTGCTGTCGTATGTCGTATGTCGTAAACAGGACTGGTCTCCCCTCAGCTGCACTATGTCTTTTGCTACTTTTTGTCCTGGTCTCCTGGGCCTTGTCATACTGGACTCTTGCTCCTCGCCTGCTCTCTTCTGTAGGAGGATGGAACTGCCTTATAATTTGTTGATGTGAGGGACCTGCAATGGATTCTGGTCCTTGTGAAGGATTATTATGCCTCCTATATTTATGGTTTCTAGAAGTTACAGAGGATGGGACTGTTCTCTTTACCCCCTGTGGTAGTACATGTATTGGTCTTTTCTGGTCCCCATGTTCGGACCCTTGCAGAGATCTTTTCATGCATATTTTGTACCGCTTTCTATCCTTCCTCTCCACTGTCCCATTTGACCTTATTTTACGCTTAAATCTCAGATCCTCCAATCCTGCAGTTCCTTTATTTGTGATCTACGACCTTTACTCTCATCAGCTGAGGGTCTAATAGATTTTTTGGATTTTTCCGGGTGTGAACTACTCCCCTTCCTTAACTCTGACCCTTCTTCCCTTTTTCCAAATGATCAAATTGTTATTCCGAACTTCTTACACTCTATATGGCCCTTCAAACTTAGACATAAACTTTCCGACCAGTCTCCTACCTGCAGCACCAAGAAAATGAGTAGTTTGTACTAACACCAAATCATTGACTTTTATTTTAGCCTCTCTCCTTTTCTGATTATAGTATTTTTCCCATGTCTTATGTTGTTTCCGCATTCTTAATTCTGCCTTGCCTCATCGAATAATTTCTCAATATTTCCGCCCACATATTCAGCACCCTCCGTTAAATTTATTTATTTACGAAAAGGTGTTATAATCTTTTACCTCAGAATAACTCAACCGGAGTCTTATCTGTCGTTTCATTAACTGATGTGCGCAGCGCGAAAGCGAACTCATGGAGAAATTGGTCCCAGTTATCGTGATTTTCTTCTACAAAACAAGCAATCATCTGCACTAAGGTGCAATTAACTCTTTCCGTTAAATTTGCCTGCGGCCGATATGTTACCGTTTTAATATGTTTTATCTCCAACATGTGACTTAGGTGTTCACAGACCTCGGATATAAATTGGGGACCATTATCACTAATCAAAGAAATAGGAACTTCATATCGTGAAATATAATTTTCAAAAAGGGCGGTAGCTATATGGCCTGGGCCGAAGCTTTTCGTAAAGGAATAAGCTCACTCCTCTTAGTGAAGTGGTAAGTTATTACCAATAGAAATCTATACCTTTCGGGTCGGGATGCGGGTAGGGGCCTAATAAGTCTAACGTTACGATTTCATTGGGGGTAATTCGATGCTATCGGAATTAATCGACCAGCTGGTAGCGCGTTTTTATAATTAAATTTTTGACACCGGTCACAGGTTGATACATATTCAAATATATATTTCCTCATATACGGAAAATAACATGTGTTACGCAATTTTAAGTAAATCTTCCTCTTTCCTAATTGGCCTGCTAATGGCACATCATAAAATTCTTGCAGAGAATTCGAAGAGATTTAGTAATGTACACTCTTAGTTCTCCAAGAGTTGTAGAATATTTCGCGTAAAAGAGTAGACCATCAATTAATTTAAAATCCTGGAACCAACCCTCGCACACAGTTGCATCAACGAAACCATCTTCTGGATTTTCTAAATAACGATAGATGTGCCCTAACTCAGGATCTTCCCTTTGCTCGCGAATGAGTTGTTCTCTGGAGTTTAAGGCTAAAGCTCGAAGAGCTGCGCACGAAATTCGTTATCCATCCATATTGCCTACTGGATTCCTAGACAATACTTTCGCGACAACATTTTGGACACCCGGGCGATGTTCCCATTCAATGTTTAACTCGCATAACTTGAGTGCCCATCTAATCATCCAACTATATAAGATTTTCCCATTCGTGAATTTTGTTAACGCCGCGTGATCTGTTATTACCTTTACCGGTAGTGATCCAAAATGAGTTCTAAACTTATTCAATGACCATATCACCGCCAAAAATTCGCGTTCTTTAACTGTGTAGTTTCTTTCGGCCTTGTTCAGGGTTCTAGACGCGAATGCAATAGGTCTGTGATTGTGACTCAGCACAGCGCCAATTCCATCCCGACTAGCGTCCGTAAATAAGTTAAACTGTTCCTGAAAATTCGGCAATTGTAAAATTTGCGCCTCTGTTAATGCTCGTTTTATTTTGTTAAAATAATCCTGTGCTTCCATCGACCAATTAAATTTCGCCCCCTTTTTCTTTAACCGATATAATGGTTCACATATATGTGCATAATGGGGCATAAATTTTTGATACCAACACGCCATCCCTAAATTTGACACTTCTTTATTGTTTTTTGGGGGTTTCATTTCTGTAATTGCCTTGACCTTATTATTTTCCTTTTCAATCCCTTCCTTACTAATTATGAGACCTAAATACTCCAATTTGTCACGTGCGAAGTGACATTTGTCCTTATTGAGTGTTAGACCTGCGTCTCGCAACATTGTAAATACCTGATTCAAATGATCGATGTGTTCATTAATAGATGGAAATATAATGATTACATCATCCATATAGACCATCACAAAATGTCCCAGAACCAAGTTTAATATAATGTTGATGGCTTTTGAAAATTTGGCGCCACCCCTGAAAGGCCGAATGGCATTCTGAGGAATGCAAATGTGCCATTTCGTGTTATAAACGCGGTTTTCTCGATATCTTTCGGACTGATTGCCAAATGAAAGTAACCTGATTTTAAATCTAATGTCGACATGATATCGGTGTGTGGGATATTTGTGATCAGGTCATCAATCTCCGGTAATGGATATCGCGGATACTTGGTATTAGCGTTGAGTTTGCGATAGTCAATCGCGAATCGATACGCCTCTGAAGAATCTGGAAGACGGCTATTATTTTTGCGCGTTAAAACCACCGGTGACGCGTATGGGGATTGGATAGGATAAATTGGACCCTCCTGTAACATTTTCACAATGTGATAGTCAATTATTCCTTATTTGACCCTGGCATAGCGATAGGGTCATGATACTACCGGGCCCTGGTCCCCAGTATCAATTTCATGGCATAATACATAAGTTAAACCCGGCTGGTCTGTAATTAGCCCCTTAAAACAGTTAAATAAATCCTTTAATTTTTGCTTTTGCCCTTCACCCCTAGCTTTGTATCGGATAGATCAATCTTGACCGGCTTTTCCACCTTTGGCAACTGTTTAATTTGGTCATCTGGAATGATCAAAGATTTCTTATCGAAATCTAAAGTCAATTTAGGCTCCTTCATAAAATCAATGCCTAAAATGCATTGGTACTGCATATTGTTAAGAATGTGAAATTCCCAGGTTTTCTGGAAATCACGGATTCGAATCTGTAATTCGACCCGACCTAAGTGACAACACTTGGGTCCGTCCTTGGGCCGTCACTACTCTATCTTTAGTCTTTTGATGCGGTCGCTACGAAAAATATATGCGATAGACCTCCTCTGATATAAAAGATTTCTCCACTCCCGTATCCCCCAGGGCTGTATTGAATGTTTCATTTAAAAGAATGGGAACATCAGGCAGATCTACTGGAGTCATTCGCAGAGAGGATATCCTAATAGTACGGTGTTCCGTATCAGGAGGATTTTCTGTACTTTGCTATCGATCACCTCCGAATTTGCATCGATCGCTTAAGAGTTTAAATGCTGTTTTGATCATTCTGACACCTGAAATCACCGTTACTCGAACCACCCTGTCAACCACCTTGATTATGGAATCTATGATCAGATTGACCACCTCGGCGTCGACTATCGAACCTCCGATTATCCGAAACATCTTGACCTTGAAATCTGTTTAATTTCCTCTGCGGTCTGCTATTGTCAGAATATTGGTTGTTTTCCACTTGTCTCCCTCTAATTTTCCTGCCTATTCCTGTTTGGGAAAGGACTACTTGCGCTATGTCCTGCATCTCGGAATCCCTGACTCGATTTCCTGATCCTTCTATTTAAAAACCTTTCCTCGTACTTATCAATCATTTGTAGAAGGTTAGACATGGTTTGCTGATGACGTACCTCCATATAATCTAAAATCTGAGGTTCTAACCTACTAATAACATGATCCAGCAATTTTTCACCTTCATATTTAGTTTTAACTGTTTGTGTATTTTTAACAAGTCATACACAAAATCGGAAAGTTTTTGGTTGTGATTTTCTGATGATGCATAGAAACGTGTTTCGAGTTCCAACCTATTCCTGACAACGGAGAAGTGTTCTGTCAAAGCTTGCTTTAAGTGCGCGTAATCTGTCGCCTTGTCTCTTCTACATCCCTATAACCTAGAACCTCAAACCAATCTAATGCCCGTCCTATGAGATGACCCTTTAAATATGCACAAGCCAATTGTGTTGGTATCTCGTACTATGTTAAATTATTACCAATATTCTCTAAGAATTGTGCCACATTCACCATCCCCAAAAAATACTGCTCGAAGATAATCCGAAAATTAGATCCGACTCTAAACTCGGAATGTACTCGTTGGGCGCCAC